>DWLR01001277.1:0-18982 GCA_018246295.1 Papilio alexanor hazarajatica
GCATATGTCGCCATAGATACTACTGGTTATTGATTTTACGCTGTGACTGCCTGGAAACGTTTTATTTTATGAAATTGTAGAGAACATTTTTATGCAAATAATAGAGGATCGAGATTGTTATCGCCGATGAAGTTACGTGATTGCTTTATTTTGCAGAGTAGATTCTTATAGCAGTATTTATCGATGTTTTGCAATATTCCTTTTTTATCGAACAGGATTATCAATGTGTGGAACAAGCATAATATGACACGAGACTCGGGAATTTGGTTTAAACATTGTAAACGACGATTACCTTTTATCATTGTATTCAGCCATCTCGGCCTATTATCGTCCACTGCTGGACATAGGCCTCCCTCTCGTTGGTCGCATCATTGGGGGAAAATGTGCCATAATTGCTACACTTGGCAGATGGGTTGGCGTTCACAGTATGTTTCACCGTACTAAGAAAGGGACGCTGCTACCCGTCTTCCAGTGGTCTTTACATCTAGACACGAAACAGACAGACATGTTCATGCACACAAATGTGTAAACCTTCTGTGTATACCTTCTTTTATAAAAAAAAAAAGTTTGTCCTGGGTGGGAATCGAACGCACGACCTGCGGCGTAAAAGACAAGAATCTTACCAACCGTGCCAACCTGTCCGTCAAATTCAACAGTCGCAATGGAAAACAATTCATTTCTAGCGACAAACGGTTGATATACATATATATTTGGTTTAAGTACATAAAACTGATCATTCAAAGCATTTATTTTCCATTAAAACATTACTCAACTTACGAAAGCTTATATCATAAAGTTAATAAATATCAGATTATTGAAGGTCATGAGCAAAGAGCATAATATTATGATAATAATAAGCATAATGAGCACGTCCGCGCGTGCTTAAATTAAGATTTACTAAGAATCCAAATTCAATTCAATATCAAGACTTCAAATGTCATAGATGCCACAGACTATAAATGACATATTTACAATGGTATATATAATATTATAACTCTGTCAAAAGTAAAGTTAACCACGTTTTAGTGTTCCATTAAAAAGTAAATCGGCATAAAATTAGGTCGTTTTTGTTTCTAAAAAAATTATATTATGTCGGGTTTTTTGTTTGAGTCTGGGTGTAATTATGTATTAACAAAAAAAGTAGTAATATGTAATGCATATACCAGTTATCTCGTTTCCATAGCTGTACTCAGTTTGGAATCAGATGGCCGAATAATGTCCCCCAGAATATTATTGTTATTAATATTTTTCGCGTAATTATGTATATATCTGTATTTTTGTATGTCGAAAGGCCTGTTATGTTGGGGCCGTATAAAATCATTGCTGTTATCTGACCTGATCTGTCTAAAATAAGAATTGGAGAAAAAAAATCAATGTGCTAAAACATAACAGCAACCCAAATACAGAAAGACGAAAACGATCGTATGATCCCTGACGTGTTACTTGTTTGGTTTTGATACTTAAGCCTGGCGAGCAATTACATTTTATTCATACGCCGTTGTAACGCATATTTTCAAAGATATTCGGTTTCCTGCGCGCCTCGGACGCTCTCAAGCACATGTGCACACCGCATTACACCATTTTGACTGTTGCTTTTTACTTGTACACTCCGATACACAAGCGTTCAAATGGTTTTGCTATGGAATAATAGCACGCCT
Source organism: Papilio alexanor hazarajatica (assembly GCA_018246295.1). Taxonomy (NCBI): domain Eukaryota; kingdom Metazoa; phylum Arthropoda; class Insecta; order Lepidoptera; family Papilionidae; genus Papilio; species Papilio alexanor. Next base: position 1,659 of record DWLR01001277.1, read on the forward strand.
GCAATAAGTTGCGTTACGTTTTTTTAAAATGTCTTTGAAGGGATTTGAAATGTATGTGTTTTCAATTCTATTTTAAAAATATATGGTAATAATATGTGGTATAAGGATAAATTGTGATATGAATGGTTTATGAGCATTAGAGTGGTTTCAGTTTAAAATCAACTATAGCTTAATGATTCTGTGTTAGAATTAATACTCCTATTAGCGCTTCCTGTATGTATTCTAATGAATTGTTTATATTAATTTAAAAAGAAAACAATATTAATTAGTTTTGTTTTTGTTTCAGGTAAACATTTTGTAAAAATCCATTACATTTGTGTACGTATGGTTCTCTATAAACGGACAACTGCTTCGTTATTGTAGATAATGTAAAAAAAAAACAAGTACGAGCTTATGGGTTTATACGAAAGAATCTAATAGTTTGGGATTTGAAATATTCAAGAGAAACACTTATCGCGCTGACTGTACTTAACGCTCGTAAAACGAAGAATTCCGAATGATAAACATTCCACGCGTTTTATTTTAAACCACTACACTTCTTTGGAGCATTGCGTTCACGGTTCTTTGTAATTATGCCGCGTTCCGAAGTTCGGAATTTTTTTTGTTATAAAAATTTATTTTTACGGAATGTATCTGCTAGCAATTATTCTCTATGGCCTCTAAGTGGTGTTGAGAGCAAGTAACGTAGATTTATGTGAGTGCCTCTGGGACCGTTATAAATTACTCTAGGATTGTTTATAACCAGCGGCTTCGTTTACATGGATCAGTCCAGTCTTACCGCTTAAGTCTAGTCAGGCTTGATTCAATGTAGCATTTTTGTCCGACTGACAGGATCGTGATGTTTTTAGCGAGTCTATAAGTATGTTTGTATGTATTTAGGTATGTATATTTTCGATTGTGACCTCCTAAAGCCTAAATAGCTGGACCGATTTTAAAGATTGAGGTGGTCATTCGATTTGCTTTTTCCTCTGAATAGGGGTACAAACAGTCAGGTTTATTTTTTTTAAAATTAAATACTAGTTGAAAGATCTTTTTCATTAAGTCTTTATTATAACTAAAACTAAACCGAACTAAAACTGAAATATTGCTGTAATTTAGTCACGGTAATCGGGACAGTCAGGTGAACTAAATCTTTAAATCTTTTGATAAATTTCCAACTACGTTGTACTAAAGATTATCATCATGATAATGATTAAATATTTCTTCTTAGCTTGACACGTCTATATTTATGTTTTAAACTACTACGGCACTTTATACAGAAATTACATATTTTTCAACAATCAACGGCGACCGAGTTGTTAGTACGCAATACAAAAGTACTAGAACTATTGAATTCATAGAGATTGTATACATAGAAAATATCCTATAACATGGTATTTGAACGCGACCATTATTTTTCTACGAGAACTGTTGTTGTTGTATTTGAATAATATTCACTCTAGCATGGTAAGAGGTCCCACCCGTCAATCTGCGTCTACACAAAGCGTCATTTAACGCTATCTAATCTGTCGCGCGTAGCTCGGTAGCGCTGGCCCATTGTCCCTTACAACTCTCCCTCATAAATTATAAACTTCCTCCTACGGGCGACATTCTTTTATTTTAGAGCGCATTTATTTTCAACGCGTCCTCTATCTTAAAAAAAAAATCATTTGTAGCATTAATTACAAATAGACTTCGCATCTATTAAAAAAGTACCTATTCAATGTAATTCTATGTAAATTGGCGACAATTAAGGTAATCTGCATCATTTAAATATATTTTTACGTAAACAAGAAAATGGATACTTAAACAAGATTCAAGATCTTACAAAGATAAACTTTATTATATTCTTCCTAAGATGTTTTATTATTTCCCTATCAAATTTCAAATTAAATATTTTGGTAGTTATTTAACAACAATGTAAAACGTTATCTAGGGTTCATTATTTTTACTTAACCTTCCACTTTGCGAATGGATGCCTGCCTCGACTGATTTTAATCCATTGTTTGTTAAACTATTAAGATAATAACTTAATGCGCTTTGCTTTCAAATACTTTCTTTGAATTCGTTTCGTAGAATGGAATGTTACCTTGCCTCAATCATAAACGTTTAACGACCCGCGCGCCTCTGTCACATTTTTGTGTGACAATCACTCATTTGTTATGGAAGCTTCACTGTTTAGATAAATTTAAGTGCCTGTGCTGCGTCTCTAAGCTTTTAATGCATAATAACTAGAAATATATCTAATTTAACACCTCACATTCTTATAATGGTATTAAATGGAAGTTTAGAGTTAGAGTTTTTTGCTAACTGGCTTGAGGGTTTTAAGTAGTAGATAACATAATATCCAGATCTTAAAACCTTACACCAACAATAATTTTCGAAATTTTATTATAATCTAACGAAAATCTTAATAAGGTCTCCAGTTGACTTTTTACGGGTGACCGTGATTAAATTAAGCGAGTTAAATATGATGACCTTATATTGACCTTATATATAGAAAAATTCTTAATGCGAGCAGTAGATTTATTATTAATTTATATTTTTTTATTGTAGGTCATACATTTTATTCACTTGACTATTACCACATTTTACCATAAACGATCAACTTTAATTCTATACGAAACATATATTTAAAGTAACGTTTACGAGCTGGTTGTACTTTTTCGAGACGCTCGAGTCGAGTCAATTTATCATTCGCTCGGTTGACGTATGCAGATTTCCTTTTAAGATGTCATAAAGGAACCGTTGTCGCCTTTACGACACGTTCGTATTCCCGTTGAGGACTTAACAAACAACGATTTCGAGACATTTTTACGACACGACGATTATAGATTTGAATTGTAATTAATTGTTTTTTTAATTACACGCTTAGTGTTTAATGGGATGACGAACCGAGAGATTAACTAATGTGTCTGATCGGAATTAATGAATGATCGTTGTGACTTGTTGAGATAAAGATTGCGTTGATTAAGTCCTCCGAGAAAAGACCATACACTCCTTAAAGGCTGGCTGCTTCGGTGTTTGAATGGTTCTGGTCGGCGATTACTTAAATAATAATAATAAAATATATATTTATTACTAAGCACCAGAAACAATTTGTCCCATGAAACAAAAGTATTGATATACTATTTATTATATATAACGCTATGCATTTTGGAGACTGAGTGAACGTCAGTGTCTGTGTTAGTTCGCACTGTGTTACAGATTGGCGCTTCCTCTTATAATTCATATGACTACATTAATTCTAGTAGCATCTTAGTTTAAATAAATTAAAATTACAAAAGATTTTAATACGTAAAATTGCGCGCGCGCGTGTGCATGTTTAAGTATGTGTGTTCGTATTAAATGTTGTTAACCTGCAACCCTCTACGCGTTAACTTCTTAACCCTTTGTCGTGTAAATAATGTAAATTATATTTTAAAAACCTGCCACCCATGCACGATATTTATTTTAATTAGTGCTGTTTTGTGCATATAAAATGAATAAACTGTAAGAGCTCATTTTTAAGTACACCAACTTGCACTAAAATATACATTATTCATTTTTTTTATTATTCCAATAATTATTTTTTATTACTCCAATTAATTTTAACCGTTTGTGCTAGGATATGGGAAGCGACATAAATTGAATGGTGGGCGGGATTTGAACCCGTGACCTTATGTCCGTAATCTGTACTCTAAACCTTTAGGCTATTGGTTCTTCAGTCAATTTTCTTCATTTCAATATTATTGTTATTAAGTCTCTAAAGTTATTATAGCAAAAAGCATAGTAAATCTAATTTATATTTATCAATACGTTATTAGTGAAGTAAAGTGACTTCGTCATTCATATTATTGACTAGTCTGTCAGGATATTTGCTGTTCAGATTGCACTAAGTAAAACGCACTTCAAACGCCTCTCTGCATAATATTAGCAACAATACTCCAGTCGAGTTTAACTCTTTCTTTACTCTTCGTGTTGAGAATGCACTAAAACAACACAAAGTGCGCTTTAAGTATAACCATAACAGGGTTGGCCTTCCTTGTATGAATACGTTGGAGAGGAAAAGGCATATGTATGTAAAGCTTACCTAATCTGCTTATAATTGTGTCAAAATAATATGCTATTCTTGCGTCGTTTCAATTTCGATACCTTAAAATAATAGAATTGAGGACTTAATTAAAAATTGAAATTGGAAGCTCTAAGTTGTATTATCTTACATTACTTACGTTAGACGCGCAAATTACTTATCCGAAGTAGCCATTCTACATTTACAGTTTTGTTTTCGTTTTTCAGTGGTAGTTTGTAGTCATTAGCACATCAAAGGCTCATAACCAACTTTGTTAAAAAGAGTGGCGAATGATGGAATCCTATAAACAGAGAAATAGCCACTTTAGTTTTTTAGGTGTAGTTATGGTTTGGGTTGGTGGTGTTGGCAGCCCTGAGCTCGGGTTGAAGGCCGGGGAAGGCTGCTCGCGCGGCCTCGACCCGGCCGACCTCGGCGCGTGCCGCATTGTTCACGCACCGAACACCGGACGCTTTGCCTGCTTTCGTTTTATGTCTTGCCGGCCTTAGACCTAATAAAATATTCTTAAATATGCTGGTTTTTATATCTACGCAAGCATTAACTTCTTCTTCGCGTTAAAAATTCTCCGAGTTTCTGGTTATATTTAAAGGCGCGCTAAAAGGCAAGAGCAGATAAAAACGTTCCTTTTTAATGATAGAAAGTAGTCTTGAACACAATCCCTTACTTAAAACCTTATGTTTAGTAGTGATGTAATCAGAAGGTGATAAACACTAGTTTAGCATTAACCTCTTAAATTAACAATCAAATATATCTAGGTAAGATCTGATTAAAAAACTGACGGTGTCAAGTTTTTCAAAGTTTTCCTTTGGAAAGGTCCGCATTTTCCCTCGCAAGGGCAGATATGCTTAGGCATTTCGTCACATTAAAAAAAGGTACAGATATAAGAAAAACTAAACACTAGCCGTTGGAATGGAAATGTGAAAATTAAACTATAAATTCCTGCGCATACTCCTTATGCATTTTAAGTATGTCTATTACCTTTTAAAATTTCTATGAGAATGTCCCATTAATTAGAACCCCCTACTGAAACATTGTTGTAATAATATAACATTTGTTTTCGTCATTCATTCACTCTTTCCGAGACATTATCGCCGCCGCTTAGCGCCGCGAGATGGCTTTTAATTTCGCATAATTGTAACATTTAAGATAATTTAAATAATTCTCTGGCAACATTTGCGTCGCTCAGGACCCGTGTCCCATTACCTCATATAATGAGATGCCAGTAGTTATTATTATAGGCTAGACTAGAATAACACTCCCAGTGGACCAACATTATCCTACGTTACTTTACATGTTTTCTAGTGTAAATTAGCCCTTTTGACATAATCTATATAAAATGTATGTGCGTTTCATGAAAAAATTATCCTGTATTTTTTCTTACATTCTTTGTGATATAATTCCAATGGTCTATTTTATTAGTTTGTTTTTAATTTTTATTTATAATTAATTATTTTTAGTACTTACGTACTTTTTTCTTAGTTTCTTAAAACCATACTATTTAGCTTAAGAGATGGTTTTCTTTTAAGTAGGGGGAAGCGACTTGGTGATCCCAGTAAGATCTCTACTATTGCTACTTCTAGAAACACGTTTCTATTTAACTCGTTTAACACAGCTCACCTTCTGACACAATTGATTTTAATCAGCTCAGAAAGGATTAGAAGTCACGACAACAGCAGATCGCAAGACCGGCGCCCGGACTATCTGGTGCCGCATGCAAACAGCCAGACAACAAACACAATAATAGTTTTAAATTTAGCTTACTGTTGGTTGCTTGCTATGTAAAAAATATTGTGCATTTATAAGGTTTCCAGCTCCAGATACAAATAAAACCGTTGTTCTTCTTTGCTAAATTAATTAAGGTTATCTTGATAGGTCATGTTGACAGAACTTGTTCAAACTTTTTACAACTGCATAAAAATTATGTTATTCCAATTAACTTCCGCTTGGGATTTTCATCATCATCATCATCATCTTAGCCTATGGTCGCCCACTGCTGGAAATAGGCCTCCCCATCGATCGCCACAAAGATCGGTCCTCCGCCATCCTCATCCAGTGCACTCCCGAAACCTTGACCAGATCGTCAGTCCATCTGGTAAGAGGCCTGCCCACGCTGGATTTTATTTATAAAAAATTGCAAGCATTGTGGATATGTTATAGGATACTTCTATTATGACTGTATGATGCTCTTAATGTATAGACTAAGTTCAAGGCTTAAAGCCAATCGCTATGATTCATACCCATCATATCCCCTCCACACCTTAACTGCATTGTTAAATAAAGCAGACGGCATTATTCCTAATCCCTCGAAGAAATCTATCATCTATTTTATTTCTGGTAGTGGATGGTTCTACTTTTTACGAGCGGCATAATCATTTAACGCGAGGTAAAACAACTGCACCTTTCTTATTTTTTATTCAATAAAAACGTAGATTGTTATTCCATAACCAACAATTCGCGTACCGTGGCACGCGAATTCCGGGAACACACGATTCCCATCCTCGGCAAAGAATGCCCAGTTTTTTTCTTTCATTTCTCACGAGAGCATTTCCTTTTTTTTACCCGCATTCCAGAAATGTTTACATTTTGAAGGACGCAGGTAGATCTGTGCATCATTTTTACTATTACTTTACGATCTTGCTGCGTATTGTTATACATTAGTTGTCTAAGAGCAGGGAAAAAACTATAGTAAAAATAATGATCGAAAACATCTGTCGGGGGAGTTTTTAAATGTATTGTACATTGAGCTGGCCACAGTTATAATTAAAAGTATATCGTGACGACTTCACAGATTTTTATTTAAAAACTTGTATTGTTTTTCTGTTCTGTTCTGCAAATTTAATTACATTTTATAAACTATGTTTTAAGTCTATCTTCTAATTTGTATGCAAAGAAAAGTATATGTATATACTCCGACTGATAATAGTATGGCCCTTGTTATTTTTAATTTGGCACATTTTAATAAAATTTACGTAGATTGTTATTTACAATATATATATAAAAAGGAATACCTATTTCCCTTGATCGCGCCATAACTTGAGATCGATCTTACCTATTTCATTCATCTTTTTATAAATTTTCTAATACTTTATAGACGAAAAAAAAAATTAAGATAATTGCGTAGAAAATTTCCTCAAACTTACGACTAACTTGGCTCGTTTGACAGTTCGCGCTTGTTTGGACAATAACAATTTTCCGACACATTATATAAAATCCAAATTATTATATGTGGAAGTAGATTATAAAAGTTTGCGTGAGGATAAATGAGAAACATGAGCGGCGATGGTGAAACGCGCGAAGCCGCGGGCGTACAGCTAGTAAAATATAAAAATGCTAAAAACATGTATTTTTGTGAAATTTTCCGTACCAAAAAATTAATGTATAATTATTCTTCACAGGCTGAAATTTTATTATTGCCTATACTATTTGCGTAATGATTTAGGTGTTTAAGAGAAATTTAACAAACAAACAAATCTCATCTCTTTATAATATTAGTAGGTACATAGACCAACACCATACGTGGTATTTTTATATTAGTAAGATTATAGTAATATATGTAAATGGCAGAAATAAAGTGAATATAAATTAAACAATAAGCTTTAGTACTTGAAGCTACTAATTAACAGGGGTCTCATTATTAAAACTCCCATAACCTCAGCGTCATTTTAGTTAAGCCCCCATGTTAGCTACTAGTTACCATTTCCAATATCCATATAACTCCATCATAGCCGCGTATTTAGTTTAAGTTTTAGCTATAACGCTACGGGTTCTGGGTTCAATACCTGGCCGTGTTAAGCATTTTGTGCATTTGTTGTAAATCGCATTTTTTTCGACTCTGATAATGATGGAAAAAAGAGGTAATCGATTTGACAAACACAACATTTGCGTAATGCTTAAAAACATGTTGGTCTGTTGTATTACTTTGAGGCTAAATCTCTATCTAGAGGTTGTTATTCTTTAACCAAATATCGCCTAAACTCTAAAAGATAAAATAAAAATTTTAACAAACCTCTGAATTTTCATAACAAGCAAAAAAGGCATGTTAAAAATATTTCTCAACATCTAAAATAGATAGAATATTATAATTTTTTCGTTTTGTTTCTTCAATTATCTAGCATCAGCCAGCAACTACGATTAGCGTTCCAACGCTCTATGGCGACGACTATAAAAAAATGTTTATGGTATTGATTATGGTCCCAACTCTCGAAATGAATTTATAATAAGCTGCGCACGGTAGCCGTGGCGTTACAAAATACTGTTATGAGAGATTTGGTTTTAAATACATATGAGATTGTAAGCATGAAAGATAGTCGGAAGCTGCGATAATGCTCTTAGAATAGATTTCATGGTATTTGTTTTGATTATATTTACACCGTTGATTAAGAACATACTTAGACATCACTTCCTGATGTATGTATATTCAATTCGATGTAATCTAAGGGCCATTAAAAGGTTCAACACAAGTAATTTTCATATGTAGAACGATGAAGCCTAAACTCTTTGTTCTAGCATTCAGGTAATGTTAATCAAATTCAAATATATTTTTTGTGTGTACTCGAATCCCGGTAAAGTATGACTCCTACTGTCATATTTACTTATCATTGTTTTATTGTGTAGTCAAGTATTTGTATTCTTTGAGTTTTAGTGTGTAGGCAAAAAACTGCCGTGTCGCGTCTGCGGGCGCGTCGATCTATGGCGCATTCCTCTCCCGTAACACCGGGAGCGGTCGGTTGGGCCCAATAATAAGAATATGAGAGTAAAAAACGAAACGCTAAAGCCTTGCGTTTCGTGCGCCCGCGCCGCGCCCGACCGCGGCCTTCTGTCGTGTACTTTTTTTAATATTCCTTTTTCTTTTTTTTTTCTCTTTTCCCTCTCGAAGGGTTGCCAGGTGTCCGGTATTTTAAGTCCGTTATTCCTGTATAGTATACTGTCGTAGGGAGCAGTTGTTTCAAGTAAAAATTGTATGCTGCAAATTGGATTTTTGTTTTTTTTCGTTGTCGACTTAAAGTTTAGCGGTCAGGTATTAATTATGTTCGAGTTTTTTTTTGTCCTGGCAGCCCTGAGTTCGTTTAATCGCATGTAATGCTAGACTCCTGCGCAAGGAATATGAATAATTTTTCGGCTTATTTTTTATTCGTTTGTAGTTTCCTTGTCGTTTGTTTTGATGTATATAATTTGACTCTCGTCATTGCTTTGCATTGAGATGCTTGCGAATTTTTATTTCTTTAATCCATCTAAGTTTAATTGTTATACGGTTGCGAATTTCTTATTAATTTAGTACTAATAAATGTTGTGTGTGATGATGCATTGATTTATATTACGCTCTTTTTTTTATCATGATTCATGTAGGCGTCATGGCGTAGTTTTATAGAACGTTGGTATATGTACCTATGTATATAAAAGTTCTGGGTTCGATCCCCGTTCATGCTCATGCATGGTTCCACAGACGGTGAACTTATTTGTCACGCGTCTTCTAAGAACATGCTATATTAATAATTGCGTTTTCTTAAAAGCCCGAATCTCACATAGAATTGGACTTTACAAAATGCAATTGACAGTTTTTCTTATTCTTCTATCTATTCTTGATTTTAGTTTTTTTTTCATATATGACATGCCTTTCCTTTTAAATTATGTATTCTACTACAGATATTTTATTACAATGGTTAGTTGTGTAATTTTTATCATAATTTATAATAAAAAAATAGTTCATAACGAACCTCATTCAATATAGATGGAGCCACTTTCGGTTCAATTTTATTCGTTTTGAATTGTAGGTTACAATTTTTAAGAAATGATCGTGATTAATGTAAATTTTTAAAATAATTAAAAGAATTAAAAAATATAGAATATCAATATTTTTTTAATGTCAAAAATTGCATCAAATGTTCTCTTTCGACTCATTTGTGCCTTAATTTCAAGTGGCATTTGCCAGTGTAGGAGACATGGCTCCGTGTTACGACGGTTATAATTTTTGTCACATGCTATTGTGGCCATGGGCTGGTCTCCTTGCCATCGCAGCAATAGGCTCTTGGATGATTGAACTTTGGAATATTTAGAGAAGTGCCGTGTTTTAAATTATTTATGTTATAAATTATTTAATTATTAAAATATATATGATATATTATATTACTTTGTGACATGTTTTGTCTGTTCTACCTTATATGTTTGTTAAATTATTTAATTACTAATGCTTGTATGTACGGGTCAAATCTTGCGAAAATTTTAAAGCTCAGTTATCTGGCTTATATGGTTATTATTGGTAAACGTCACTTAAACCATGGTTAATTAAACCATGGTTTAAGTGACGTTATTACTGTTAATGTTGATTTTCTAATATGTATTTTAACGGATTAAGGAAAGGGTTTATTGTTCATCGTAAGGTGGCTTGCCTCAATTTAGGATTCTGATCAATTTTTGTTGTTGCTCTAAGATATGGTCGAAGAAGAAATATAATGATCTCAATATCTTATTTATATAAATGATTTTTACTGTCGGAGGATATATTTTAATTATTATTGATAATTAGATTGTATTTTTCATACAATCATAATTACACGATGTCCAATATTATGATAAAGTTTTGTCTATAGCTTGTTTGGTCTGTGGCACCGCTCCGGCGGGGTACGGCGTGAGGCATCTCAGGAATTTTAATCGCATCCAAGCGTCGGCCTCGGTCCGGCCTGCTGCCATCGCCATCCCAATGCAATAAAAACGAAACGTCCCGAGCCAGAGGGCAGCTCGAAATTTTCGGATGTGTACTCCGCATTATCTAGTCTTTGGCCTTTTTGTCTATGGACGAAGGTTTTCAAATGTTCTAGATTGTTTTTCTGCGATTTTCAACTTTAAACTGTTAGAATTATTAATTCACAAAACGTAATCTTTACTAAATAATTATAAAATTATGTTTTATTATGAATTGGTTTATGTTGTTATTTTATGCCAACTGTTAAGAATTAGTATTTAGGTACTTTTAGGTGAGAACATAGAACTAATCTCACTTAAGTTCAACTTATTCAAAACCAATTTAATTGTTTTTTTTTTCATGTCAAATGTCTATTTAAAGACTCTTTGTAGATAAGTGAAAGTTTAATGACATTTAAAATTCGAATTCTTTAATTTTACGACTTATAGACTAAAATTGAAACCGAGCCTATCCCAGCTAACAAATAGTATTGTATAACTGGATGTTACGTACAGTAATATATACTGAGGTCTATCTGTACGTATGATAGTTACGTATTGAATTTGCAGGCTTCGATTGCATCGTCTGCTCGTACTTTGTACCTATTGTTTGTTTTTAAATGGAAGTTTCTCTTAGATGTAGGAATTCCTTTACTTTTGGTCAATGCGAGGTGCATTTCTCGGATAACACATTTTTTGTGATTGCAAATTATGTTAACACAAATATATAATTTGATTGGAATATTTCAACATAACTTTGCAACTAAAACTGTAACGAATAATTGTTTTATTTTATTGTTTTTCTTCCATTATGCAGTTCATAAAAGTATTAAGCGAAACAACTATTATAAAAGAGAGGGGAGCTTCGTCCGTTTCACAGATAGACGAACGAAGAAAAAAAAACGTAAAATTAGTCCGTGGATGCACTAGTGGGAACGATACGGCCATATCTATAGAGTTACATAAGTGGGAGCGGGACAGTGGAACTGTAGAATGAGTCGAAAAGTAACCGGTCTGGGGGAGGCAGATGTGCTGCTCAAAACCCCTACGGCCATACAGATTCCAGCAATAAGAAATTTTAAAAAAAATCCCAACAGATAGTATAATAATAAACATTTTGGAAAAAAAATAGCTTTCACCTATTTACATAAACGAGGTTGACAGAACAGATCATAAAAAAGATCTATTTTCAATTTCTACACACACGAATTGAAGCACCAATAACTTTATCAAAGAAACGGATTGAAAAATTAACCGTATCTTTTTAACCCTTTTCTTGGCAATGTATCTCTTCAGATACATCAAAGTTTGAAAAATTATGTATTATTGAGGACTTTTGGCAGTGTATCCCATCCATAGCATACATGTTTTTTGTAAACCTACCCCCATAAGATTTTTTTTAGATATTTCTAGGCATCTTTGGCCCACAATCATTTGGGCAATAAAATTATCTTGATATTCAATATTTTTTTCTTTGCCAAGAAAAGGGTTACGGATAGTCGGTCGTATCCTATCGTCGAGCATAATAATCTTAAGCTTCTAGAATGATTAACAACAATATTAGTAAGTCTTACGCTCGACAAAAATTTTATCGCGTTTTTATACAAAAAAAAAATACAAAACTCATACTAATTTTTTACCAGCCATTTACGGATTGGAACCTAAGAATGTTGAATAGAATTGTAGAAATATATGGTCGTAATTTTTTTGGATTCATTATTTAACAATTTGCAATATAGGAGAACGTATCATTCGCTTTATATGATGTGCTGCGCAACAGAACGGCTTGCCTAACTTTCACTTCCATAAATATATAAAATCATCCAAGCTAAAAGTAATAAAAACTTTTTACTCTAAGTCTAGATCTCCAAAACGCATCAAATCCTGTTTATCACGACGATAACCATAGTAAAGCAACTCGACAAACATTATAATAAATTTTAAAATATCTTACATACGCGCCTTCTAAGACATTTCACTAAAGTATTAGGAAACAGATAGTGGTTTTAATTTACGAGCAGTTTTTATTATTATTTTATTGTCCGATTTTGTTTATGCGCCTATAAAATGCTTACAAATGTTGTGACAGGCAAATTTTATAGTTTTATAACGTTACCTAGTTGTTGCAGAGGGGGTTGATAGAAAGTTGGAAGATATTACAAAGTCTAACTAACTACTCTCCTATCATGTACATATTACACTCCAGCATTTTCTTGGTTTTTGTTGGTTTCATCAAAGGAAAGTGTTCAGCGTCAACTTTCTTACTCTTTTTCCTGATGTTATATGAAATAAATAACGTTCTCCGTGATTTAATTCATTGTAAGTTAAACTACAGGATTTTTATTGTAAATTCGAACCTACATTTTATTAGTTTTGTTATATTCCAAATAAAATAAAACCTAATTCTCGTACAGATATTATTGGTACCAATGAAAAGGGCTCTTGACACCAGTAAAACATTATCTTATAACACAGATGTACAATTTTTTTGACCTGTTTAGACTGTAACTCTAAAGATGTATCATATTCAATGAACTATCGAAGACTACGTCTTGTCCTCGATGTCTTCAAGTTATTGTAAAACTTACTTACGACTTGATATTGTCTCACTGGAATTAACCACTAATTTTCCAATAAAAATAAAGAGGAATCTGAACGTTTAACTTCATTTATATCTAATTTTAAATAGGTAATAATGATTGATTTAAACGCACCACTGTGTACCCTTTGAGAGAAATGCAGGAGTTACGGTCTAGAAAGGTCTGTTATTTACGTCAGTCGGAAATTCCAGTTGTCGGTGCGTTAACGAGCATTTATTGTGCGCAGACGCCTCTATTTCTGACTCTACCTGAATTTTTACCGACCTTTTCTCGGGAGAGAAGATTGTGTTATTACCATGTGAGAAGTACAGTTGGTTGGAATGCATTTGATCAAATTGATCGACGTCATAAATCAATTTATGTGTGTTATTGGTTCTAATTTGCCGTTTGTTTTTAACTTCATTATTTAGTTTTTAAAATTATGCTTAACGATGATTTTATTATATTATAAATGAAAAGTCTACAATACTTACGTCTTTGATTAATTTGGATAAAGAGAATATATCCAAGTTATTTAATTATTAAAAATATTAGCTATGATTTAAATGTTAGCTGAAAAACTAAGTCAGATTCGAACCCAAGACTCGTAAGGACACTACACATCTATCTGAATGTGAGCTGTAAGTAATGTTTTTAATCTCTGTTTTTAATCACTGTTTTTTTTCTTTCAAAATGGTATTTAGTCCACGCTTTGTTTCAATATAGTAAAGGGTAAGGTTAAAAATTTGGTTTAATCATATTTTATTTTTGGAATGGAAGGTCGTGTATTCAACGACGTTTGTAAGATTTTTGTAATCTGTTACTGTAATTACAAGGGGAAGATAGAAATTATTAAAATTTTGATAGCTTGTAATTAAATAAGCAATAATATTTTACAAACGGTAACTTCATATTAAGTTGCAATTGTAATCATTCGACCTCGATTATGTCAATTGAGCAATACCAAAAAATAAAGCTTCGTCAGACGGTCATTCACATATCGCATGCCGTCCTGGATTATGAATGCGTGTGCAGCAAGTATGGATTAACTACACACTATACCCGACCAGACGCTCCAGTCGACTACAGAACGTTCCATTACCAAAGGCGTGTGAATCGATTACGTGGAAAATCCGAGAAAATCTCACTGTCACAGTGCTTAATGAGCATCACACGGACGTATGTGAAATTGACAGCTTTTTTGCATTCCGCCTGCGAAGATGCATGTGTCCGTCGCGATTTTGTGGCGATGCCTTGATGTCTTTCAATCAGGTTTATCATTATAAAATTTATTTCTTTTGCGAGTCTTATGAATAGTATCGATGCGTTGTTTCTACACATTTTAACATATGAAAAGGTGATATGGCGATATACATATTATTAAAATTTTACATATTAAAAAAACATAGTCCATATCGTTATCGTAGTAATAAGTCCATGAAGGATTCGCGTGGTAGAGGAGACGGGGAGAGGCGACGGGGTCCGTTAGCGGCGCGGGTTGCGACAGATGGGCGCTGCTCGGGACGCGGCCCGCGGCCCTGCGGAGAGATCGACCTCCGAAATGCGTCCGAGATTGCATTCTTTGGACGGCGCGGGCACATTCCGACGGAGCGGCTCCGCGCGCCCGCGCTCGCCAGTCGACGCGCGCCCTTTTGGGGGTTAAGATGTGTCGATCGCGGCGGGCGCTCGCCATGTGGTCCCAGCCGCCTCCCCCGGGCCCGGATACGGACGCCGAGCCGGCGTTCCGTGCGCGCGCGTCCACCGGGGACGCTCATATGTCGCGCTGCCGCAACTGCCCCGATGACGGCCAAGTCGCCCGCATGGTCCGCGAGTACGGCGTGAGAGTCAGCCCTACTACCGGCCACCCGCCAGGTTTGCGCGTCCTAGACCAGCCACAGTATCAGAACTTGGAAGAGTTACGGAAGAACCCAGAGTACGCAAACCTAGACGAGGTCAGCCGAGAGTTCGGCTACAGACTCTGCCCCGAAGGACAGAATCTCGAAGATGAGGCGATCTATGAGAACATTCTGTCGGTGCGGCAGCTGCGCTCCGCGGAGGTGCGTCTGGTGCCGGTTTCGGAGGTGGCGTATTATGAGGGCCAAGGTTACGTTGCAACGCAGGTGCTGAGCAGGAACGGCACTTTCCCGCAGTGTCCGCCGCACACCTGGAGTCGGCTGCAGAGCGCGGGAAGACTCACGGGATCGCTGCGTCTCTTTACAGTAAATATTTACGACACATTTCTTCTAAATTCATTTATACAATTTAGAAAATATTATAAATTTGTTAGTTCCGCTCATATTAGTTTAAATCAAATATTCTTAATAAAAATATGAAATGTAAAAAACTAAACAAACACATTACGATTTGTACGAAACAGAACAGGATATATGTACGCGTAACAGTGTCCGTCGTGTTTTTGCGCGCATTCCTCACAAAAAGTGGCCGCTCATTGTACCACTGTATTTAAGTTCATCGCAAAAAAATTGAGCAGCGGAATTTCGCTCTAATGACTCGTTAATTTTGGTGGTGACTCGATGAATTTCGAGGCGGCGCGTGAACTGTGCCTCGGTTGACCGCGACCGGCCTCTACACTCGCACCCACACACCATCGACACGAATTGACTTGCCATTCACCTTAAACATTAATTCAGATATTAAAAATAATATTAACAAGAGATTTCATCAATTTATTTATAAAAGCTCAATTAAAAAAGTTTTACAAAAATAAACAGATGAACACAGTAATGTACAAACAACATTGCATTGCATTTAAATTGCAGAAATATTATTACAATTAATTTAATCAAACATTTCTAAATATAACAATTATTAACAATATTAATTCTTGCTGCATAATGAAAATTAAATTATGTAATTCACTGCCAGCTTTAAATATGTATATTATAATAGGCACCTATAATGGAATATAGGCTATTCTTAAAGTGATAAAAGTATGTCTCATTGTCATTATTATAAACTTTTTAAAATGTCTATTTTATATTACGGCACGCTAAAACGCAAACAATTGTATTTTAAAAATAACTAACTTTAATATGTAATTCCATAAACTTTATGGACTGCAAATTTCACATTTGGGAATGATAAAAAAAAACGTTATGTCATGTGTTTCTTAAAAATTTGATTTTACTAGTGTTATACTATTTAACTTTATATTGTTTGTTCTGATCTCGTTTTGTTAAACTTAGTTATTTAAAAAAAAAGATAAAAAAGTTGAATCAAGTAATTCGCACGTGGTTAAGACTTAACTTTGTAACCAGTTTACAGGTTTTATTTGTGTATTTTTCCATTTCGGCATATTTCATAAAATCTTAAAGACGTAGGAAGGACGTAATGTGCGAAAAGCAATGATATTTGTTTCATAAATTACTGTGTGAAATGTAATATTTTACCAGTATATCCGTATATTAAATATGGCAAGGTACTTAAAAAGGATTTTCTGGCGTAGGCATTTAAATAAGCTGATGAATTAAGAGTCAACTGTTACACTAGTCGAGATTTTTATCTGCAATATTTTTGAATTGAATGTAAAGTAAGCAAACGCCTAGTGATCGAAATTCGACCGTAATTCATTATTTTACAGTTATTTTCTTTTGTTGAAAAGTTTGTGCACTGTTCTTTAAATTGTAATAGCTTTAGCTTTCGGTAAAAGAAGGTTATTAAAATTTAAAACTAAATATAAACCTATTAGTTTGTACTCTTTGTATAATCTATCATAGAGCGGTATTTTATCTCATTTATTTAAACAATCTATGAATAGTATTGCCGTAGTGCGTAAGGCATACCGTCGGCAACGACTAGTTCGGACATCAGTTCTTTTTTTTGTTAATTATAACTAAAAATAATACTTTCCGAGCAACGGGCGTAGTTTCCGACGGGTGGGTATCGCCTCTTTGCGTTATTATAGGTAGCAAAAAATTAATGACGAATAATAAAATTAAATCCAAAAGCGAGATAAAATCTGCGCTCAAAGAAGTTTTTTCTTGCATTCTTGTGTATAA
>DWLR01001278.1:0-18982 GCA_018246295.1 Papilio alexanor hazarajatica
AAGCTGTTTTGCCCTAGCCTGAGCGATAGTTATTGCATCGTCCTGAAAGTCGAGGACGTGCCTAGGTCTACGATAGTAATGGCGGAACTTACCGAGCGCGATTGGTTTGTAGGTGGCGGCACTTACAACCAACGGATTAGGATGACCGACGGCGGAATCAAAGTATCGACGTGACGCCAACTTCAGGTGTTGGGTTATGGTAGGCAGGTCTAAATCTACATGTAAATCGCTATTGCGCACGTGCCACGGTGCTCTCGTGGCCCTGCGCAAGAATCTATTCTGGATCACCTGAAGCCAGTGTATTTGTTTGGGGGTTATGTGCGCGAATACCGGGCAAGCGTACGTCATAACGGGACGTACTACTGCTTTTTAGAGGGTCACCTTGTTCCGAAGGGACATTTTACTCTTCTTGTTAAATAATGGGAAAAGACGGCCTAGGATAAACGCTGAACGATTCCTAACCCGATTCACATGAGCGGAGAAGCTGAGTTTATGATCAAGTATGAAACCTAGGTATTTTACTTTGTTTTCCCAAGGTATTGGGCTGTCCATAAGCTTTACTGATGGAAGACAAACCTTTTTGTGGCGTGAAAAGAAGAGGGCTGCGCTTTTGGTAGGGTTGATTGCGATCCTCCATTTCCGAAACCACATATAACTTCAGGCTGACGGCCTGATGTGAAAATGCAGGTGTCATCGGCGAATAGGGCTAACTCTACACCGCGTACGCGCGGGATATCATTGGTGTAGAGTGTGAAGAGGACTGGGCCTAACACCGACCCTTGAGGCACCCCGGCTCGAACGGGGTGCGCTTGAGAGCACACTCCTTCGATGCGGTAACGGAACGTTCGATTACTTAGGAAGTCTCGTATCATACATACGAGACGATCGGGCACTTCGAGTGATTGATTCACGCTCTATTTATATACTGTGGTGGAATGATTTTAATAATATACAATTGAAAAGCTAAGTTACCCGGAATGATATTCATTAGCTTATGATTTTTTTCTTATTCACATGCAATAACAAATCTCGACTGAGCTTCACTGCAAAATCTACTGTTTGATGAATTTAAGTAGTAAGTGTTTAATGAATTTACAATTATTTACTCGCCCATTTAACGACGACATCACCCCTTAATTTGAGGGGTCAAGCACTAATTTAGTAATTATAATTAGTAGCAGCAAAACGCATCATCAACCAATGAGAAGGGCTATGTCATGCTGTATCGCGCATTCTGATTAACGGAACGAGTGGCGTGCGCCGATTTTTTACATCGGCGCACATTTACAGGAGCCGGGGCTGTTCCCAATTTTTGAGCGCCAAGCGCGCCAATTTTAAGACTTCTTCCGTCGAAATCATCAGCACCACACCAAATTTAATATCGCACGCGTATTCAAATATTTTTCACGAATTTGTAATTTTTGCTTGAATACTCCCACCACATTTTTGACGTCTTTTCCTTTTTATCAAAACTGGCCCACAAGAAATGAAAGATTTTGTGATTGTGTAACGGGAGTTTAAACTATGTAGAATCTCTCGCGCTGAAATTTTCTATTAATTGCAATATGATACAATTGGCTACACGGTACCTCAGAATACAACTAAAAGTATGTATGCTACGGTATTATTATAATCTTAGGTACCCTTATAGTAATGTTCAGGAGTGGAGGTGATTACTCAAATTTTAGGATTATGTTTAAAAGCGATCTCATAGAAACTCTGTCGTATTAGCTAGGTTGAGTTGGTGTTGAATAAAAGAAACGACATGATTAGTTTATTTGAATTTCATTTATCAATGTTTGATATAACTATATTTGAATCACTATTTATATACAAAGTACGTCAGCCATGTTGATGTTAGAAATTTTGATTTTGAAATCAGTAACTAAAATAGTATTTTGTCGATGTACATTTCGTGGACTATTAACTAATAGGCAAATCTTTTGATTACAAAACAATTCATTCATTTTTTTAAAGTTTTATTTCATTATTCTCCGTGTAACTCCAAAAAATGATACAAATCTTATTCGAGTCCACTCAACACATTCGACAGAACATTATTACACAATAGTTGAAATGGCACAATAATTTAGAATTACCGCAGCACGCGTGATCTGAAATCTATTGACAACTTTAATATGTAAGCAGTTTTTACTAAATACAAACAACACTATATATATATACTTGTTTATATATTTTATACAAAATAATAATTTATTTACACAGTACATGGCATACGAGGGTTTGGTCTAATAAAGAAACTAATCTACTTATCTACATTGTAAAATATAAAAAGATATTTGCATTTAAATTCAAAAAATTTTGAGCTTGGTTTGTGCTAAGACTTTAGAATGATTACATAAGATACCTACATATAATATCTTGTGATGTTTTGCTATAAATACATAGAGCTAATATTTCCTTTCTATATTATGTACAACTTGGTTTAACACCGCATATTTTTGAAAAACAGGTAAGGGCAAGCAAATTATAAGCAAGTATATGGCCCTAAACAACAAACGGCTCTTTAGCGGCAAGATCTATTTCTCCTTAATATCAGTGAAGTTAGTAAACTAAAGTATTTAACACTAAAATGTTGGCGTTATTTTTCTCTCACAATACCATATGGACTAAAAACACATCATGGTAAGCATTGTTTGCCGTGTCATATTTTTCGGTAATATCAAATCAATAAGACTTATTACATTTGTTTTAAGTGTATGCTCTCGTAAATTAATCTAATTATCACAGTTTAAAATTAAAATAACACTCTCTTAAAATTAAAACATTCGGAAAACGTAAACATAGCCATCCTTATATTAAATTAATAAATAACTTATATTTCGTTTGTGCATCATATGAGCAACGAATTCGAAATATATATATGTATATATACTTTTACAAAATTCAGTTTTCTTTTTTTAAACATATAACAGTACCTTTACAAAAGATTAAGTAGAAAAGATAACAAATTGGTTTCTAATATTTATAATTTTTTTACTCTCAAGTTTATCAACAAGCTAACACTAGCCATCACTCAATGGCACGGGGTGCGCACGCGCGCTATATTAATTAAAAGTCATAAGTTGCGAGAGATCAGTCCGTTGTTCGCGTGGAGAGGGGAGAATACACTAACTACCACACATTACACCGTGGTCTCGTTTCTACGAAGCGGTTGCAGTTCGCGTTGCAAATCGTTGTAGTATTCGTGATCGGACATGGATTCCTCCTCGACTGATCTCTGGGGCAAGTATTTGCTTGTGCCCGGTCGCGGAGTGGAATCACTACCACTCTCTTCGCTTGTGCATAATGACTCAAGAGGAGCCGGTTCGTCTGTCGGTATGCCCAAAGTCTGTACGGGCTCAGTTTGATCCGACATCAAGTATTCCGGATTGTCGACACATCTCTTTGAACCGACGTAACCTGTATAACGCATTTCTTTGCTTTCTTGGCTCTCACCACCTTCGCTTATCAAGTCCATATACGTGGAAGCGTTTTGATTATGCTGCGGCGATGGCATCAGATAATCGTCCTCATCTAATGGCAGATTCAATTTTAGATTACCTACTTGTGCTTCCTTTATCTTGGACATACTATCAAAGTTGTTGTCCAAGCAGTTGGAACAATCAGAAGCGTATACTCGATTATTGAAGTAGTGTCTCAATTCTCCATCTGAGTTAGCTTGATTGTATTTAAGTAGATCTTGATCCCAGGTCTCAGGTTTAGTGGATCCATCGGCTGCGGCACTATCTTGTCCCGCTGAGTTGTTTGCCCAGGACGAGGAAGAACAAGGCTTTAAAGAGTTGTTGTTTTGTGTCTCGATGCCGGTGCCTGTTGCGGCACTTGAAATAGCGGAGCCAGCCACTGCTTTCAGTTTCGGTTGGAGATACTCGTCCGCTTCTACCAAAGGTTCAGGGCCTTCAATTGCCGATGAAAGATTTTTAATCAGTTCCTTTTCATCCTGAAATGTAACACATAAAATTTAGTATTATATTTATAAGCAAGTATTTGCTTTATAATTAAATGTTTAATAGTTAAATACTAACTAACAGACTTGTAATGTAATTGGCACGTTGGCAAGACACGTACATTTTAAGCAGTTTGCGTAAATAGTAGTGAACTTGAGTTTGAAAATTATGTTCTGGATATTCTTAAGGTCACAAGAGGTGCCACAAAATCCTTAAACTTTGTATAAGAGCACTCACATTAATTTTAAAATTGCATGTTATGCAATAATAATAATTGTATGTAATGTAAGTAGTACTTTACCTGAGTAGAATAGGATGGGAGTCGCATAAACTTGTCTCCGGGTATGACAAGGTATCGACCGGGATCTCTTGCCATTTCTGCAAACGTCTCTGCTAGTTGTTTAAAACTGGGTCTGCTATCCGCATCCAGCATCCAACATGATACCATCACACAGTAAATGTCTAATGTACATATACTGGGCTGTGGAAGTTTCAGTCCATTCTCGATTAATTCTGGTACATCCCTAGCCGATATGTTAGCATACGGTCGGGCACCGTAACTTAATATCTCCCATATGGTAACGCCAAATGCCCAAACATCACTTTTGTGTGTGAAAATCCTGTGAAGGACACACTCTAACGCCAACCATTTAATCGGCATCTTACCACCCGCTGCTTTATACTCGTCTTCGTTTATATCTAAAAGTTTCGCTAGACCGAAGTCAGTTATTTTTACGCAATTCGGTGTTTGTACTAAAACATTACGCGCTGCCAAGTCTCTGTGAACTAATCTTTTCTCTTCTAAATACGCCATGCCCCGAGCTATTTGGGTGCACCAATTCAAAAATGCCTTAGACCCTATCTTCTCTTTATGTGTTCGAACGTAATCAAGTAAATTGCCAAGTGGCATTAGCTGAGTTATAAGCATCATTTGATTTGTCATACATACAGCAAGTAACTGGAGGAGATTAGGGTGCTCAACGCTGGCCATTATATATGCTTCTTCTAAGAATTCTTTGCTAGAATTTGCCCCGGTACCTTCTTTCAGTACTTTGATCGCGACAGGAATTTTAACATTCTCACCTTCTGGTACCCAAACTCCTTTATAAACTTCACCAAAGGCACCGTAACCAAGCGTGCCACCTCGTCGCAATTCGGCTTCTTTCACAATTCTTAGTTTGGCTAAATTGGGTTTTACATTGGTTGGTCGAAGTGGTTCGTTGTCTTCGCAACCCGTCAAAACCATTGTCATTTTCACAGCTTCTTTCTTTGCTTTAGCTTTTTGTCTATATGTATATCCAATTATACCGAGTATCATGAACAAAATGAAAGCTAAAACAAGAACTATCACTAGTACAGTGGGTATATTCGCAGTAGCCATAGTATGGGAGCCACTGGATAATTCCGAACAGTAAGGTTCTTCGATGGGGTTCTGTACGAGTTCATCAAAATAAATTTTGTATGGTTTATCTTCTGGACAAACTGCAGTACAATTGAAAGCTTGATTTGGATCAACAGTCGTTGTATCGTGGGGTATAAAAAATTTTAAATTTTGGCACTTGACGCAGTCGGTTGACAATGGTCCGGTGCAGCCACGACACTCATGATGACAAGGCGTACACAATCTGTTGACTTCGTCTGTGAAGTGATCAGCGGGGCACTCGTCCTCGCATTGGTCACCGCGTTTAAATCCATTACAGACCTGACATACTTGTTCGTGTATTCCGAAACCGGTACACTTGATGCATAAAGGATGGCATTTCCTGCAAACTACTTTTACTTTTCCTTCGAGCAGCTTTACATTGCCCACCCATTCATTATAATAGCCGTCTGGGCATGGTTCATTTTCTTTGAGACAACTTTCGACTGTGGCTTCGACACTAATGATGGCTTTCTTACAGGAATAGCACCCGCCAGGCCCGACTGTGTTCGCTGGGCCAGTGCAGCCGTTGTAACAGTTGTTATGGCAAGGTTGGCACGTTCCGTTTTCGGAAGCATATCTCGACTCGGGACATTCTGCTACGCAGTAGGGACCGTCGCGTACGTGTTTGCATTTCGTACAGTTCGCACGACTGGGTCCTGTGCATCCGTCTAAACATTCAGGATGGCATTGTTTACAAGTTTTCGGACCGGCTTGATATAGTCTGGAAAGATGGAAAAAATTCTTTTATAACATGCATATGTATATATGTAATATGTATATAACTGGAATCAAAAGTATACTTTATGAGAGTTACGTTATCTAACAATGGGAACAAAACCGATTTAGACCGTCGAACCGGTAAGAGTGGGCAACCCATATTTACTCAGTTTTGTTCAGTATGTTAATAAGGTTGCCAATTTGGCTGAAGTCTGCTACCAAAATTTGAGCAAAAATTAACAAAAATGTGCATTTTGGTTATTACGATCTAATATTTGATATGGTTATCAAAAATGTGCACTCTCGAAACCGAGTTCTCTAGAGGTATAAGAAAAGCTGCAAATAGTTAATTTTATCATCACTTTTTACTCAATCATATTTTACTAAGAGACGGATTTTAATTGCGCTTGATTATGACGTATTAAAAATGGCGTTTAAACAGAATCTTCAGATTAGAGGGTATAGAAATTAATGTTCGCTAAAAGAGAATATCTTGGCTACAGTTGTTGGATAGTTGGATGGAACTAAAGAAGGCTTTGATTAATACCGTATTTTCATACGACACTATGATTCGAGAATGTGTACTGCAAACTGGAATGCAATAATGTTGTAGTGAAAGCGTGATTCAATCAGTGGTACTCTAGCTTCATCTACATTCAGTGACATTGAACTAATTTACACGTACACGATATCTTAGCACTAATTTGTACTTATAACAAGTGTATCTTAATTACTTACACACGCAGAGGTAACATGTATGAAGAATTAAGGATATCTTTGAACGAGTCGCATTATTTTAATCTATCACAAAGGTCATTTTGGTGATGTATTTCTAATGTCTTTTAATTACTTTTTATGTGTCGTCAAACAGTAGCCGGTGAGCATTATTAGACTTGGAAGAACGTAACTTGGAAGAATGTGAGAGGACCAAGTAAAATTAAAATGAAACCTTTTCTTATTTCTCCGAGTCACGGGTGTGAGTGCTTTTACTTTGGTTTTGTTTTTAAATAGATTGTTATTGAGACTGTTATTGAGAAAAATAAAAAAAGTCTTTATGTTGATTGTCAGATTACCAAAACAGCATCGAACTGATCGAAAAAAAAAATTGCCATCTCCTATAATAATTCGATAAGCAAATAAACGAATACAAAAATAGATTAGACCGGTGAAAGAAATAAATTAATATATAATTTTTATAAAACCTTTATAAAAATAAATTAATTCTCCAAAAAAAATTTCATTAGAATCGTATGTGTAAATTTCGGAGACCAATAAAATCATAGAAATTCGCAAAGCATAGATAACATATATTTTCTTTATGTTATATACAAATACACTACAGGAATCGTAGACATTAATTTCTGATACACGCAGTACCTGAAAAAAATCATTATAATATTTGTATAACTTATATTAAGAGTAAATTAGTTTATAATACCAACCCTGGCAGTACACTGCAATTCTGTATACACGTTTCGCCGAACTTATAGTTTTCGCAGGAGAGACATTGCTCAGGTCCTGGCCCCCAGCATCCGTCCGGCGAGCATTGATGATCACACACCAAATTTGCACTATCTGCTCGACAAATAGGGAACAAGTACAAATTAAATAACTCCAAAGGAGCTCGTAAACATGTAAACAAACTTGAATAATCAAGTGTTTACAAATCACGCATAGCGTTAATTTAGCATTGCTGTTAATAGGGTTAGATAATTATTTTACATTGACTGCTAATGGATAATTCACGCAAGCAAATTTTATAGATTTGAAATTTGAAATATATAGTCGCAAATGCTGTACATACTAATTTTGAGGATCCTCATTACGCATAGCTTATCACAAATTATACTCACCACAAGTTTTTGGATCGCCATTCTTCTGAATTATTTGTTTATGGTCTTTCGATTTGCCGAGTTTGTTCCAAGCAATTTTATCAGCAAAGCAAAGATATCTATTCTCCATAATAGCTATAGCTCCAGAATTAACTCTCTTTAATGATTTCAGTCCCAATGAACGCAACGAAGTTTTAACTATATACAGTGAGGCGAAAAGATTTTCAACAACTTGTCGTCCTCCAATAACTTCCAAATTTCTAAAATATGAGAGACTGGTGAAATTTGGATGATGTGCCTGCACGTTTAAGTAGCCGGTGACCTCACGAACAGTGCTAAATACCTCCAGGCTGTCTGGTTCCATTTTAGGATAACGGTCGCCAAATGAATAATCTGGGTTGATGTGTTGAAAGCCCGTAAATGTCATTTCCAAAATTTCTATCGATCCGTCTATGATGGTACAATCTTTGAAACTGTCAATGTTTCCAGAATGAATAGGTTTCTCCGCTCGGCATGTCTTAGGACAAGTGACATTACACGGTATACACTCTCCATTTACGGCAGTCTTGTTTGGAGGACAGCTTCTCACACACGCGCCATTGTCTTTTAATAGATGTTCCGGACAATTGCGCACGCATGTCGCTCCGTAAGCGTACTTTCCATTAGGGTTCGGTTCCCATGAATAAGTGGTGGGATTGTATATTTGCATCGGTGGACATTCTTGGGAACAGGTGCCTTCATCGTAAAAGTTTCTGCACGCTAGGCACTGACTGGGCAAAGGCCCCGTACAACCTCCGGCACAGAACGTGTTACAACAATCTCGTGGATTAGGTCCGAAGCATCGGCCCTGCGCGCATTGTGGACTACAGTTTGTTTTCGAGAACTTTTGGCAGTTTTCGGGACCGTCGCCCCAGCAGCCAGCTTCGCAGCTGGGATGGCAGCGACATTCCCTTTCTTGAGCAGTGAACGTATACACATAAACGTAGGTTGCATTCACACCAGTTATTATTTCGTCCCAATTTATAGTTTTTACATGACAGAGATTAAAATTATTATAAATCCCGACGCTTCCACGCAGCACGTCTCTTAGCGCGGGTAGCTCAAGTGTAAAGGCTGAAGACATTGTAACCATAAGTGCAAACTCTTCATCTCTCACGTTCAGCTTGAACAAGGTCCGCCCTCTGATTATTTGGAGTTGGGGTAAGATAATTTGACGAACGTTCACATGTGAAATGAGTACATATCCCGTTACTTCTCTTATGTGTTTGAGAAACGACAAGTCCATCGTTTCATTATGGAGCCATGTCAGTTCCAGATTCCCGTCGACGTAAGTGCAGTTTGTGAAGCGGTCTCTTAGGTTTCTGTAGTGTGTGTCGCGGTTCGATGGAACCGACATTCGCCCCTTTGTTCCGATGCATACTGTAAAGAGAAAAAAAATATTTTTATTACATTTAGATACATGATTTGATAATAGATATGTTTTACTTTACAGTCATTGCAAATTAGAAATTTAAATAGCGCATGTCATAATGTAACATTTATACATGGAACACAAGTTTACATGTATTTAGTCGCGTCGATACTTTTGACAAGTCGGGCACTGCTCGCCCCTAATGAAGAGGCGGCGGCGTGTGGGCGGCCAGTAGAGCCAGTTTCTACTACGCTACACGTAACACCGCTATTCGTGACTAAACTATAGAAATACTCCTTTACCAATGAGGTTTCTTTAGTTTGAATGTGAAATGTGATGGCATTATTTATTCTAAAACTGAAATGAATATTTTACCAATATAATAATCGCTAAATCGTAAAGACACGAACAAACTACTTAAAAATATATATTTATACACGCTCACGCTCTTAAACTTAAAGTGTGGGCAGAGATTAAGGATTTCCATTTGGCACGGAACTGGCACATCTCTCTCGCTTCTTCAACATTCATTCATGTGGCGCATAAATACTCGTCGGTTTTCATGGATGCTCACAAAATAAATATTGTGATAACCTTGATGAATATATAGCTATTCGTATACGCAAGTAACAATTTTTATCAATTTACAGATAACAAAATGCAAAAGTTAATATCAATAAGACTTATAATTAACTGAAAGCAACAACAAATATTTACAATTTTACGGGAATTACAAACGAAAGAAAGATACTCTGTTTTAGATTTTCTACACAACTATTTCAATATCTAAAATCAGCTCAATGTTCCTAAAAAAAAATTGGACCCAACGTTTACGTGTAAGAAATTCTTTTCAAATCGCAAGGTGGGTTTTATTTACCTGTACTGGTAAATAAAAGATTTTTTTTAGTTACGATGATGGTAAAGTTTATTGTATAGAATAATGTAGAAGACAATGACAAGAAAATTTTGGTTATACTCCAGTGGTTGGTGATAGAATCATAAAACGCGGTAGTTTAACTTGTCTCGAGAGATGGCTTTTGAAGGCCTCATTTATTAGTCAAATTTTTAAATTAAAATCTTGACAATGCCTTTTACACGTGAGCTCTGGTGATTGGGCTCTTTTATTTTTTTTATATATAGGAGGGTAATGTTTTAAGCTCTTTTATTTTTTTGCCCTACTGATAGGAAGGTAATATTTTGAGCTCTTTTATTTTTTTGTCCGACTGATAGGAGGGTAATGTTTTGCGTGGATATGAATATTTGTAAGTGTGTGAATGTATGTTCGTTCCCTTATGACTATATCTGGAGCCTAAACAGCTGGACCGATTTTGAAGAGTGAGGTGTCATTTGATTACTATTATCCCCGAAGTGTCATAGTGTCATATCATAGTAATTCAGGCTTAACGAGATTTTCTAAACTAACTAACATTTACTTTCAATGAATATATTTCACAAATTTTATAGTTTACATTATGTGATGAAGCCATCTAAATAAAATGCATTGTTAAAGTACTAACACCGACACACGAATATTGTTTGGCGAGGGCACCTCCCACGTTTACATGGCCAAATTCAAATGTTGCATGGATAGTACGGAAAGCGTTTGTGATTTATAACGTTCGGTTTTTAGTCGTGTGTTGTGTGGGCTGTAGAAATCCGGTGTCCGGTCGACCCAGATGTGACGCCGATGACACGGGTGATAGTATTGAAGTACTAGCTACGTCGCGCTTACTGACTCCACATCATGGTACATTCCTGACTCCTGTTATACTGTATTGTCTGACCAAGTACTATAAAAAAGAGGTTACAGGGAGCCCTGTACACGCGGTAAAAGTTATACTTCCTCTTAATTTATTATTCTATCAATACAAATACTTGTTTTTTTTATATTTGGACGAAACCAAACAGCAGTAATAAAGCTATATATAGCTATATATATACTTCGGTGGGATAAGACTCACTACTACGTACTGACTTGGAGCTCTTAAGAGAGAAGTTAGCCAATGTACTGTACAGTTATTTCGCTCACATTTTCAGCTGTGTTCGTCCTGTAAAATTTTTCTCGTATTCGTTCATTTCTTTGCATCAGAAATTTCACTCCCGGATTTTTTTTTAATTTTTTAAAATTGAATTTAAAGAAAAATAATTAATGAATTAGATGAAAATAACGCAAGCCATCTACATATTAATCATAAGGCGAAAACATCGGGAAAAACTTTAAACATTACTAGACGCAGATATGTGATTGACATTTGGCATAGTTAGTGTCTGTGAAGGAAAAGCGAAGAAAGGTAATATTTTAATGTACTACAAATAAACAATACACAAAATTAAATTAAACAAAACATTCGTATTTCACGTTCATTAGAGATAATAACATTAATTTTTATTAAACATGATCCCATTTCAAAAACTGGGCGGTCAGTACTTATTATTTCTCAAAGTTGTTTTTATTATAACATTAAGTCACTAACACTAAGTTTAAACACCATTTGCATAAATAGTTACAAAAAGATGAAACCATTGTTTAAAATGAAACATCCACTTTTTAAAAAAAGGAAATTAACGTTAGAAACTTGTTCTATATTAATATTTACATCATTAGATGGTAGTCCTAATGAAAATATATTGTACATAGATAACATGTAGGCGACTTGTTTAAAGGCTATTTATACACGAATGACTACTTTCCTGCCCATATCACATTAGGACGACCTACCATTTATTTACCGGAAAAACAAAAAATTATTAAGTAATCAGTGGTTCGGCGTGTAAACACGATTCTTTACGAAATATTCGCACGGATCTACATAGAAAGGGGATTTTTTTACAGTTTATAATCATAGAAACAACTATAAATAATAATTTTTTAATTGCGAAATAGCAATAAAAATAAATATTTCGCAATTAAATTATATTCAATACCAATTAATAAAGTGTACCGCGTAACTACGAGTAATTAGATAAGTTACGGAATCATATTGAATCGGTTATGTTGTCGGAGGCCACTCTTTTAACGTGTGTCTCTATAAGTGTAAAGCTTGGCGACTGGTTTGTCTCAGGCCAATGTTTTTATCCAGTTACTTGCATTCTGAGGTATTGGAACCAGTTTTGTTCCACTACCATTTCATTCTCGTAACTCGACCTTTCACTACAATCTCTCATTGTGGCCCGTACCACGACGCCACTAACGTATGTACGTAACCAGAGTGAAAAGAATAAAAGCAGCATTGGACTCGAAACTTTAATTGTATTTCAGTAATTCATGGATAGTGACGGGTGGACATTTTACTTCGTTGCGCTCGAAGCAATAATATGTTTTATGTTACATGTATATTGCTATATATAACTTCCAAAAATAAACGTCAGTAAAAGTTACCGTCACTTTATACCAAAATTGAGAAGTAATTGTATGGAATAAATCTTGGCAAGATTTTGTGCTCATTTTACTCAACGTATACAACCTAATAACGTTGACATTAATACGATTTAATTATTTCAAACTATTTTTATAATGCTGAAATAAACTTTCAATTTCACGTTTAAATTTATTTGAAAAATTTAATATATGTTTAAGATACTCGGTGAATTAGAAACATGCATACATATCACGACAGGCTTATTCAAATTTTATGCAGCCATTTAAAAAAACACGAATTATAAATACTTCAATAAATCGCGTCTCAGACCAATGACGACTATATGTGTTTGAAATGTAAATTAATGACAAATATAGCTTAATTAACAACAGAACTTTATCAATAAAATAAATTTATCTTCTTGATTGAGGTTTTTCCCTTCAGTTTGAGCTTAATGTCAAACATCCTGGACGTGACAGGGTATAAATAAAATCCTATGAAATTAATTATAAATATAATTGAGTTGATTCCACTCTAAAGGTCTGATATATTATAACGTCTTTAATTTTTTTTAAATGATATTTCGTCGCCTTAGTGTTTAGTTATTTTGCATCGTATTTCTTTTTTTGACATGAGAAACAACTTTAATAATAAAACTACAATTAAAAAGATATAAATAAAATGTTTTATGTTATTGATAATACGTAAAAGTTATATAATTAGGGTTTCGTCATACTAAACAATAAGATAATAAGTCTAGGGAGCTTGATAAACTTGATGGAACTTAATGTAAATATTTAATTCAAAGATACTCAGAAGAATCATTGTACAAACATATCGTAAAAAGCACTCCACACTTCTTTACATAAAAATGATTTCATTTATTAATTACTCTATCGTTATTTTGAATTTTATAGAAATTATTTTCTATTGAATTTCTGTGTCGTATGTATGTGTTGTTGTGATGTATGTGATGTGTTCCGAGAAAATAATAGCATTAACGAAACTGGTGCAAAAAGACTTATTGAATCTCCCGGCCTCGAAGTTGCAACGAAGCTCTCTATGCGAGGGTATGCACAGTCGATGCAAACGCCTGCAGTCTATGCAACATATATCTTGACATTCTTAATAACCTTTTAAAACATAAACGAAAAAAGCGACTTCAAATTTTATATTTTTATTTATATCTATGTTATTTGTAGGCACACTACGTTTCATTATAAATCCATTTAGCCTAATCAAACCCTGTTTAGGTTAAATGCGTTAAATCTACCAATATAACAATTTTCGGTATAACTTCGGAACCTAAGTTTCAATGCTATTCAAAATTAAATGGGACTCATTTTATCATTCATCATAGGTAACAATTTGAAATCAGTTCATAAATATTCCGAGGTGACAAATATAAATAAAACATACAAGCGAATTAAGAACCCCGTTCTATTATTGAAGCGGTTAAAATGCATTTATATTCACTCGTATCGGATTCTAACGGGTCCAAACATAACGGATGTTCGCCATCTCAAAGCTAATATTTTCTTATACATTTAAAATTTATCTGGATTTGTCACATAGTGATAAATATGCCAATTCCGGCAACCTTCATAGAGATCCGTTTCGGAGAATAAATAAACACATTTTAACAAGTAATGTTAATCATATAATATTCTGAACACAATATTTAGAATATCATATGTTCCAAACTTCTCGGTTCCCAATACATACATATTTGGAGCGGAAGAAAGTGGAACAAGATTTTAATAAAAAGATAAAAACATTATTTGTATATCTAACATTTTAGTAACATGTAATATCGTTTTTAATGAGTTTACAAGGTCACAAATGTGACAGGAGGTTAGTCTTTCGATACAAATAATGACGGATTATTACTTTGAATATAAGAATCAGAAAACAAATTGATAAAGCCTATATCGTGATTAAGGAAATAAAGCTTAACAATAACCACGATACCCTCACGAGCTTGATTTCTTAGAAATCATACAAGCGCTGTTTAACATATGTATAATAAGAGGTTTATATAAATGTAAATGATAATAAAACAGAATACAATAAATCGATGTCCACATTGTACGGTATCAAGCGTTTATAAAACCACGTTGTGAATGCAGTTTTCCTCAGTCACGTTTTAATATGTGCATTGCTATGGCATCTTTTCCTGGAAGCTAATACAAATTACACCTACCGTGATTTGCTATTTGTTTATACAAAACTGAATAAATATCTCATTTGGGTCTTGTTGTTATAGAAGTTTTTAAACTTCTTCAAAAAAAAAAAACGGCTTTTTGAATTTTTAATTTGAGATATGACAAGTTTCTACATATTTATTGGGTACGTCTTTGTATCGACACGATTGATCGTGGATAAGAACGATATTAAGCTACTAATTTTAATAGACGAGTACGTATTTATTTATATAATTACTTTTTGTAATCGTCATTGAATGGTATTTAAATTAACTTTTATTTAAATGACTTCAAAAAAGGAGGAAGTCCCTAATTCTTTTTTTTTTTTTTTTAGAAAGAGGATATTCCCAAGAACCTTGAACCTTGAGTTCCGAAGACGTACCGGCGGACTCCTGACAATTTAGATATTTATTTTAATTACAATTTTTTTTTAATAAAATTATTCTAAATTAAGAAACATCTAAAATAATTTATAGAGGACTTTTTAGAGCAGTGAACTTATTAAAGCTATTTATCATTTGATTAATTTGCTTAAATAAAATCCATGCTTGGGTTTTCTTTTAGCCATTCAATATAATTAAAAAAACTACAGCTTTCAAAAACATTGCTTTAAATCTTAAAACAAATGACCTAAACAAGCTTTAAGTTACGGGCGCCTTTAAGTGTATGATTTTCGTTCTTACGTGTAACTTGATCGTTTCAATAACATAGCCTTTACGAATAAATATTGAAGTCACGATAAAATACAAAACTTCATAGGCGTTAATTTTTCAATATCTTAATGTAATATATGTTTTTAATTTCATGTTCGGACTTTTGCATACCAAATTAAGCTTTTTAAAATATATGTACATTTGAACGCTTATCTTTTAAATTGTCATGGAAACATTTGATTTGCTGCTTTGAGAGACTGAAATTGATTTGCAAGCGTCCGAATATGAAGTGAAAAATCTACATATATACCCTTACACCTATTTAAGTACTAGAATTGACGATGTATTGTGCTAAAACTAAGAATAAACAGTTTTATCCCGATTTTGTATTCGATAAATATTAACACTTAACAAATGAAACATTTTCTATCTACGTTGATGTTACAAAGTTTCAAACAAATTCTCCAATATGAGAAATGGTATACTTATGTTATTTAATCGCTAATTCCTTCCGAAGTGGTACTAATGTGATTAATGTATAAAAATCGCTAAATCCGACCAAATCTCTTCATCAAGCTGTACAACTTGAGATATAGTGCCAAGGGCTATTCACAAAAGCGCTTTAAACTTTTCATGTGGCGAAAAAAATTCTTCAGTCTAACACACTTTATTACACATAGAAATACCTTATAAGAGAAGGTTAGAAAAAGTTATCTTACATTAACTTAAATATGAAGCGGAAATACTTATGTCTATTGATGATACCAATTTTAACTTTTTTCTGCTTTTCAAATTCATCGCAAAAATGTATCAATATTTTCTATATCTTTGAAACGTTTTAATAAAAATTAAAGTATTGTTATAATATGCTTTATATATATGTGATTTATCAGTATTTATGGATATCAATATGTGATTGACAAATACATTTACTTTTTCATTCATAATGTAATATGTAGTTTCCTTGGTGTGGATGTACTATCGCTGTAATTAACTTTTACGATAAATAATGTCTTATTCGAAGTTAATAGATAATGATATTACCTACATTACATGCGCTAGAGAAAATGTCAAGGTAACCTACAAAACCGGTATAAATCTAACACATAACACAGGTACCCATCTATATCAAGTGAAAAGGAAGCGTTAGGATGTTCCTCATTGCAATAAAAAAATCTATTAAATTTCAAATTTAGTATATCTCCATTTACATTAAAGTAATTGTGTTATTGTTCCGACGCAACACTACTCGTAGAGTGAAGTAAGCATTTCGCAATTTAAAATCTTGGTACAATCAATCCACCCACATTATATCAACGTAGTTAAAGACATACAACATAGTTTAAAGTAAAAATACGTAAACGAATTCCATAAAATCACATGGTAATTGACACAAAAACCACAGATTCCACTAGTTACCGTTATTTCAAAATGCTTAATGACGTTTTGCTTAATTAGAAAATAAATATTGTTGGATATATATTAGCTGTGTGATTGATGATCAGTCGCTTTAACGAATTTGGATTTTAAAAACACACATAAACGAACACATGCGCGCAAACACATACTCATATGGGCAGGCAAATGCTGGTAACGACGACTTTGTAGCAGCTTTCCGCACTATATAAGGCTACACGTATGTTGACGCGAGATAATCTTTGTTTATTTTCTACCAGCCGTTGGTAAGAACGAATCCTTAGTTCTACTATATTATGGTGACATTTTATGGCAACAAGCTTTATTATAACAGTGTCAAGACATTTGCATTTTAGATCATAGATCATAAATTTTATCCAACTCGAATCTGGCAGTAACATATTCACAAATTTTCCAGTTTTCACGGTAATAACAATTTCAATGGTTGTTGCAGAATCTTGATTAAATCACTAGTGTACACTGGTGACCACGGTTGGTCCGTGGGCGGCACTTACTCTTTCCTTTAACAAATTCCGAGTGCTTGTGTCGAGTGGACACGGCGTGGTGTACGCGATGCGGCCGGACGGCACTCGCCGCCCCGATCGAGCCTAGCCACAGGCACCACAACAAAGCACGCGCAACCAACATGCTGCGACATCACTCACGATGCAGAACGGAACACAACCGTCCAGCACTAGCCTCCATCGTGTACTGGCCCGCCCGGTTTTAAAACCTCGCTGCGCGGGCGCACCCACAGAATTATGATCTACGAGACATACCATTCTGTTTACAGGTGTGTTTGGGCGGGAAAGCTCATTTTACCTTGAACCATAATTTCTAATTTTAATGATCACTCGTATTCCATCAGGCATACGATTATGTACATTTAATTTTACATTACATTACGTACGTGTACATTTTAATTTAAACCGATTTTCTTCTTTCCAGATGATATTTAATAAAAGATTTTCTATAAAATCGGTGAGAATTTTTCAAGTTCTCATACTAACAATCTTAAATTGTTCGTATTTGATACAGCGTCTCATGCAAAATGTGTAAAGTCATTTTTATGAAATATGGAAAATTACAATGGCACGTCTAAAACATTGTTAAGTCTATGGATGTCCGCGCTGCCCTCTCAGTCAGAAGCACAGGTAAACGTCGAGATGGACGCAGGTATGCGCCGAAGTTGATACGTTCACGGTAAAAAAAAATGCCACGTATAACCAAACTTTAATAACTACGCTTTGTAGCCCGTGCTAGTACTGATACGAATAATAATTGAACTCACAAACTGGACCTAAGTCAGTTATTTGTCGTGTCATGATGCCACATTTTATGTCGATCTGATCTAATAGCTTGTTCCAATTAATATTCTGTTGCGGTCATGTCATAATAGAACACCTTTTAATATCACATTTGTTATTATATTCGTTTACTTACGTTCATTTTCAAGCCAAACCATCAACACTATATGATGGACTATTCCTACTAGTGGTAGTTTGATTATCTTAAAAAAAGCTTACTCTTTCTGTAAATTGTTTAATGTTTCGTGGCCGGTGTGAAGCTTAAACATCTAATTCCCATTAACTATTAAGTAGAAAAACGAGTTACACAGATGGAACGTTATAAATATTTCCACGACCTGTTTTGAATTATAATATTTTCCTAATGAATTTGAATTAAATAAAATACTAAAAAAGCTAATAAAAGTCAAACAAATATTTGCTGAATCCGTTTGTCCGTTAATTTCAAAATTTAAGCAAGTTACAATCTGTCTAACGATATTTCTTTTTCTTTATTTTTCGATTCTGCTTAGCGAAAAATACCAGCAATTTCATATCAATAAAATTTCTTCATATATTGATACGAATATAATCAGGTCTTGAATAACAAATATTTCAATTTTAAAATTTATAGGTACTAATGTAATAAAGCTGAAGAGTTTAAACTTCAGAAAGTACTTGTCTGATATATATATATATATATATATATATAT
>DWLR01001279.1:0-18981 GCA_018246295.1 Papilio alexanor hazarajatica
GATTATGGCACATTTCCCCCAATGATGTTATCAATGGGGGAGGCCTATGTCCAGCAGTGGACGATCATAGGCTGAGGCGGTATAGAATCTCATAAACATGGTAAATGTTTTCACAAGTGTTTTCATGTGTACATTTTTCAGTTTTAAAATGTTTAATAGGGCCATCTGTTGATAAAGAATGAAAACAAATGAAAATTGCTTTCAATGATTAACGTGGACATTTTGAAATGGTGTAATAGAGGGCACTTATATAAAATTGCAATTGGAGGAATGATTCCTTAATGCAATGATATATGATTATAAGGTTCCCTTCAGCTTCAGGTTACAGGCGGTTCGTTGGTTTTGATTTTCATCTAACTCTATCTCACGTGTTACTTCGGTTAGCAAATTCTCACTTAAAGAAAGCAAAAAAGCGTACTTTCTGTCCCTTGTGTAGATTTTGCAATGTCCAAGTTTGTCTTTTTCTTCCTTGCTATTCTACGACGTATTTCTTGTCAATCATTTGTTTTCCTTATAATCGTTTTTGTTTTAGTCAATATGCAAACTTTTATATGTGACTGACCGGTTAGCTCAGTGGCAAGACATTTGCCTTCCGCGCCGCAGGTCGTGGGTTCGATTCCCACCTAAGGCAAACATTTGTCTACATAAACATGTCTGTTTGTCTCGAGTCTGGATATAAAGACCACCGGAGGACGATCAGCAGCGTCCTGTTCTTAGTACGGTAACACGGTAACATACTGCGATCGCCAATCCGGCTGCCAAGCGTGGCGATTACGGCACTTTCCCCCCAATGATGCAGTCAATGGGGGAGGCCTATGTCCAGCAGTGGGCGATCATAGACTGAGATGGAGGTGGAATATGCAAACTCAACCTTTCTTTAGGTTAAAATTTCAACCAGGTTTCATTCAAAATGCTTTAAAATTATTATATATACGTTATAAAATTTGGTAAAATTGATAGCAGTAAAAACTATTATTTATAAAAAAAGACTTTGTATTCTTTGTGTTCTAA
This sequence comes from Papilio alexanor hazarajatica, assembly GCA_018246295.1. Taxonomy (NCBI): domain Eukaryota; kingdom Metazoa; phylum Arthropoda; class Insecta; order Lepidoptera; family Papilionidae; genus Papilio; species Papilio alexanor. The sequence goes on from DWLR01001279.1 coordinate 1,012, forward strand.
CGAGTAAAGTAGAGTATCGTTATAAAGGTAAAAAAGTGCAACTCTTCAACCTTTCATAATGACGTAAATACAATTTGATCCGTACCCACGTCGACGAAACCGATGAAATTTGATTCATCGGTTCTAAATACACATTCTTTTTCTTTTTAATTGTATGAATTTTATTTAACATTAGATATATAATGAGCGTTACTAAATATTCAGAGTTGTTCAGAGTAATCCATCGCACAAATCTATAAAGGTATATCGTAACTACGCAAAGTGGGAGCAAATTGCAAAACGCACCTACATTTAACTACCCGACGCGGGCGGGGGGTGGTTGCCGAGGATGTTGGGATGAAGGGAGACGCGCGGACGGGGGGAGACTCGTTAACTATGCAAATACCACGCGGCGGACTAGCCAAATTGTATGGCGACCATCAATTACATTTATATCAGGATTCTAATTTTAAAATCAATCTATAAATCGTGTTGACCTTTGATAAAACTTGTCTGAAAACTTCCCAATTTGGTTCTTTTAAAAAATATGTGTATAAACCCAGTCATAAGCAAAACCAGCAATATGTTTGTGTTATTTGTTTCATTTGTTAAAGGTCGACGTTGTATAGTTTAAATATTGCATTTAAATAGCTCCAATAACTGCGGTCCATTCTGGCGTTCGTCAGTCGCCATATAGAGTAGCCAGAGCGTCTCGTCAGTCGGTTTGTTTACGTCAATATTAAGAACTATCAGCCGGTGGGCGACTGAATGAATGAGTCAATCTTCGAAATGCATTGGATGCGTACATTTTGATGGAAAAGTCACCAAGACGCCAGAAGAGCAAATCGCTACCTGAAGAGCCGCAGCTCGTAGCTAAGAAGTAAGTTAGTTACCTTAAATTTCGATATTTGTTTGGATATGTAGCCAGCGACGTCACCTGCGACGTCACCTGGCGTGAAACAGAGCACTTAGAGTCGTAGGATTCTTTTTTAGGTGTCCTGCTTCGTTCGCGACGCATGGTAACTGAATTCGAGTCGCAATCGAATCGACAACCACGCCCCGGCAATTATTAGCACGCTGTACGCGGCTCAGCGACGCTACCCCAACATCTCACTACCTCTCTACGGCATCTATATCTCTTCTATTTTCTAGCCCACATATCTAATAAATATCCATGTGAACAGGATTATGAAAGTACAACAAACAGTTAATGTTATGCATTATAGATTGAAAAACTCAGATTAATTTTTTTTTTTTTGGAAGAATGTGGCAAACGAGCAGGCAGGTCACTTGATGTTAACCCATAGGCATCTGCAACTAATTAGCTTGTTTACTATATATATACATGTATTAGATACGTTGCCTACCTTTAATGAACAGAGGATGTGATAAAAAGCAAAAGGATATTTTCTCCTCGTCTCCTATTTCAGTGTATCCCCCTTCCGACAAATCCGCCTAAACTTAGCACCCTTCAGAAGTTAAATATTATATAGTCAAATGGCTACTTTGATCTGAAATGCTTTTGGCAAAGATATTTGGCATAGAAGCAATTAACTACAGAAAACAGTGCCAAATGGGGCTGTACAAATTACGAGCAACGTTGTAATGCAAAGTTGCTTATCTGGTACTTATACAGTTTAACGTGCGGAAATGAATGTAGAGTTTGACAGAATAACTAAAGAAAATTTAAAAATTATATGCGGTCGCTTAAAAATGCTGGCGTCGAAAGAAGATGCTTAAAGTAGTTTAATACAGATAGATTTTAATACCGCTCATAAAGTAGAAGTGTGGCTCGAAGTAGGTAAACATATAATATTGCTACCGCTTAATTTTACTACAGTTCCAACTAACAGAGCATCCATCCACTTTAAAAACGATACGACTTATGGTTATTCAAGAAATAAGGCTACTCCTTCTTTTAAAACAACGCATCTGCAACTCCTCTAGTATTGTGCATGTTCATGGATGGCGGTGACCACTTAACATCAAACGACCCGTTCCGCCCTTTACATTACAAATTAACTACCGCAGCAATTCATATTATATATAACACTGTTGAACTTGTCGAAGAGGTTACCTAATTTTTATAATTATAAAGTAAAAGGGATCTTAATATGGCATGTAAAAGTGACGTTTCGTTCACGATTGCATTGAATAATTTATTGGTAAAACAATTATGTTACACAAATAAACTTATGAAAATTTGAATATTTCGGTCATCGATAAGTTCTGGTGAACAAAAAATTGTCAGATTTTGTTTTTCATAATATTTGTCGGTAACAGTCACTACGTATTGAGTTTATCAGTTTATCAGTATAAATCTCGTATAAATTTATATCAATAAAGCTTTCACTGCATACCGGCTGCATTCAGATAGTATATCAAAGTTGAATATTTATATAAGCACAAAAGATTCCACGAGCACTGCTGTGTACGATTACCGAAATCAAAATCGACAGACATCGATACTGCGTTGTTGTTTTGTTGAATCGTACGAAGTACACTGTCAACTGAGGTATAGGAATATAGGCCGTATCGTTTAAGTGATTGGGGATGTAATCCAGTAATGCAAATGATTCGGAGCAGGATGACTTGCAGAGGCGCGGTGGTCCACAACAATTGCCGACCACTAGTAACGATTTTAAGGCGCAGGTCAATGAAAGCATAGAGGAGTGCTTGTGATTTTAAATTCTATGATTTTATTCGCTGTTATTGGTGAAGAATATATTGAAAGTGTAATTGCTCTGATCAGCAGAAGTAGAAACATTCTTGAAATTAAATGTTGCTAATCCTTACTGTTTAGCCTAAACACTATTGTGAAATTGAGAATTTGTATGACCAAGACACAAGATTTGTGTTGAAAATGGGGCATTTCAAGATTTTCAATAACAGATAATGTGTTCCATAAATGCCTAGTTAAGTCCGGGCCTAACCGCTCCTCTTGAGTCATTAATGACTCCGTTCGCTTTTTCGTAGCGATAAATGTAGTACTTTTACTACATTATGTCGTCTCGTAAAGATTTGTCCATATCAGTCAGGATGTGTCTAAGGATAAGTGCTCTATGCTGGCCCCGTTGCTGGCGACATGAAAAGGCGGGTATCACCGGCGCGGCAACTGAGAATGATATATGGAGAGGCTATGACGCGCTGCTTTGATGCCACCTCAATATCTATCTGTTAGTGGCTCGAGTGGACGTACCTGCTATGAATTAAGAAGTAATAAATGTGGTAACTGAATGTTGATTTCCACATATATTTACATGGAACCTCACTTACGTAGGATCGGCCCAGTATGTATTACAAAAAGTTTTTACGTCCCACCACCTGCCTGACGCCAATCCTCCTCGGAGTTTGGCCAGTTTTTTTTAAATAATAACATCATCTCCCTGTCCTTTTCCCACCCACTTGTGTAAGGTCGGTACAGTATGTACTACTCTTCCATATATCCTGGACTCTACTGTAGTCCATACTACGTGTTACTGGTTTTGGCTATAGTTTTACGGCCGGTCGCCTGCCTGACTCCAACCCTTCATGGGAATATATATATTTATATGAGGTATTTAATATGACATAAAATAGCTATTGCATATTAATTTGTTTCAAAAGCACAGATGTAAGCTGCCCAACATCAGACTTGTTCAATGGGTATTCCAATATGTACGTAGTTACAGATCTGCTGCTTATCAAATGCACCACCTATGTTGTTTTTCGCACATAACTTATGTAGTATATCATTATCAAATATCAATGATTTATATAACGTAAGTTAATTAATATAAAAGAAAATATTTTTTAAAAAAAATAATATATCAAAACAAAAAGGCACTATAGGCTAACGGATTGATAGTTGGAAATCACAAAATGAGGTATTCAATTCCAAGTAAGATAGATAATGTTAAACTTGAGTAATAAGAAGCACTATATTTATATATTCTTATTATAGCCAAACAATGTAGATTTGTCAATAAAGGAAGAAAATATGTTTTATTTCTTTGTATTTGTATTAATTTGTCCTTAACATTGAAAAACAATAAGTTTAAAAACTTTACTTTTTTACTCGTATTGTTATGAAAATATGCTTTAACAATTATAAAATACCTCATCCAAAGTTTTTCGTAGATCGATGTAACAATTGCAAGCTGTCCGGGGCCATAGGTCGGAATTCCGATGTCGACCAGGGGGGCAACGCCACTCGGAAAACTCCGATCATTTCATAATGAGCACAAACCCAACCCGATGCAGTACAACCCCATCAGTCATCCACTAAGTTTTACTGTTGCTGAAGTCAAATATTTAAAATACTTAAAACATTTATAATATAGAGAGGATGCATTGCAAACCTTTCAGTAGAAACAGAAAAGGAGAAGAAGAGGGAAAGAGTAGAAATGATTCGGGTTTTTTCATTAACTGGGCAAATGCAGGCATACATTTGGACATTTTACTGTGTGATGTTTTTATGTACTACAAGGTGGCAAACGAGCTAGTAATCACTTAAGTGATCGCAACCCATGGACACTTGTAACAAGCATTTTCAAGATGCAGATCTGTTACCTACCTTTAATAGACAGAGGACGGGGTAGACAGAAACATGGACATTTCCCTTCCTTTTGCTTTCCACCATTTCCTTATTATAAAGGCTTAATTTTTTCTAAACCACAGAAAGTTTTTCTTGATTATATTTTTGAGTATACGCATAGAGTATTGCGTATAAGTGCAACAGTATAGGCAATACACACAATATATAATAGAAAAAGATAAAAAACATAGATTGTATAAACGAAGCACAAGTTGGGGATGAAAGAGAAAAAGAAATAATTTTTCATTGCTTAATCAAATGTAACTTGCTTTGGTTGAACTCAAAAGATCACTTCATAAAAAGCGCGAGCTGATTAGTTATCAATTAGAGGCGTGGAGAGCGTGTTGGCTAGCACGCGCAGGACACGTGCTAGAGTGTGTTAGCACGCGCTAGCACGTGTTAGCGGGCACTGACAATGCGAGCCGCGATCGCTTCCTTCCTGCGTAACACGCCTACATGTTTAAACGTATTATGACCGCCTGACTAATTTGTGAACATCTATGAATTTTGTTTAGTATTGTTCTCTTCTTTTAAATGTACGTTGCTTTTTATGACGTAATCTTTTAATGCAATCAGATGCAAGCAAATTCACTGATTTAGAAATTAAATTGAAACGTAGAGATTTCTTAAAAGAAATATTTTTACACAAAGTACAATAGAATGCATATACCTATGTATTATTTCTCAAGTAGAAAAGGTGATATAGATAAGAAGAGAAAATTAGTCTAGAAGCGTTTTTGTGAGCAAAAGGCAAATACAATTTTTGTGAAGTGTAATGTGCGATTCGATGATTAAGATACATTATTCAAGTAACAAACAGCAATAGTTGCTATTCATATGTTTGTTCTTATTGAACGCTGGCCGTTTAAGACTACCCAGGGAACTTGTTATAGGGAGCCATGTTACGGACGCTGCATTCCCTGCGTAATGGATTATTGAGGGTCCATTACAAGCTAGTTAAAAATACATTAGATTTTTTTTGTTACTAGACTATCATGTCTCATTTTGAATAGTAATATTTTATTCTAGCATTTTTCATTCATCGCCCATCGGACGTTTAGACATATGGATAGATTTCATCTTTTAGCTGTTCATATACTTTGATCTCGACTGACCGATTGGCGCAGTGGCGAGACACTTGCCTTTCGCGCCGCGAGTCGTGGGTTCGATTCCCACCCAAGAAAAACATTTGTATGCACCTACATGTCTGTTTGTCTTGAGTCTCGATGTAAAGACCACCGGAGGATGGGCAGCAGCGTCCTTTTCGTCCTTTTTCCTTTATTACGGTGAAACATACTGCGATCGCCCACCGGCCTGCCAAGCGTGGCGATTACGGCACATTTCCCCCCAATGATGCGATCAATGGGGGAGGTCTATGTCCAGCAGTGGACGATCTTAGACTGAGGTGGATACTTTGATCTCGAACGAAGCGATTTAAGTATGTGTTCATGGTGCATGGGGCTTAGAATTGTAACAAGTTGTCGACGTCAGTTTTTCCGCCTGACACGGATCTTAGGTAGAACTGTGGTCAAATGCTATTTTTTCTTACTTTACAAATATACATTGGAGGAAGGGAAAACTATAGGCACCTGTGTAACACGGTTTTCTTATAGAAGTAGAGAGATAACGGAATATGAAAATAAAATCTAAATAACACAATGCAACAATTTGAAACGAGTTCAAAGAATCTTTTGCAGAAAATCTGCATAAGGGGCAAAAAGGATTTGGTATTTTTTATTGCCGAGTCTGCCCGCATGTCTATGTTTGCAGTTGCAAATATTGTTAAGGCAGGGGTGCGGCCCTCTGAATTATCTGCTATTGTGTATGTATGTATGTATGTTTGTGTATATGTATGCGTACCGACGCCTACTCTAAACACTTGATAAGTTTGTTTCATCACATTTGTAGAGCGCTAGTCTAAATATAAGACTGTTAAGAATATAAGACTGTCTTTAAGCATTCATAGGGGAATATTGTTTTATCGATATAGTCCCAACTGTCAGTGATGGTGACGTCATAGTTACAAGGAAATATTAGTGTTATTCATAAGGGTTTGTTTTAGGCTAAAGTACCCATACAACTTCCATTAAAAAGGATTAAAAAGCGTCCGTCTTATTTGGCGCCAAATGTCTACGATCGCTATACAGTCTGAGTATATTGACAGGATGGCAATTTATTACCATGTAGTATTAGGTACCGCCTAATGACATTTTGTGCGCAAGAATTCTAAAAACGAAATTATTATTCTTTCAAACTTATTTATCTGATATCTGACTATGATGTGCTGTCGTTTTTTTTTTTTTAATTATATAAATTATTATTTTATAATAATAAAATAATTAACTACTGATAATTTGAAGCGAGTCCGAGACGGTGTGCGCCTAGAATACGCCTTACTGTTCACCGGTTTCACTGTCTTTCTTACTATGCCGGGGTAGTCGGATAACCCTTTCACTTTGTTAGACTTTATTGAGACCATAGTTCATGTTGATAATTTTTTTATAACAATCCGTAATATCCACCCTCAGGAGTGATATCACGATGAGTTCTTACCTATCATGACCAGCTATATATGTTATAATTAAGTATGCACTTACGACCAAACTAACTGGACGATATCTCAATTATGTATCAATATTTTTGCCAGTATGTTTATATCCAACAAGACGTTAACAGAAAAATAAATGAAGTATATCTTGATACTAAAAATAGTATAAATGTATTTCTTTGGATGAATTTTTGTTAACAGGTAACTTCAAAACAGCTGAATTGATTACTTATATATGGAATTGATGAACTTGTATATTCGCAATTAAAGGATTGTACGCTTTATTTTACAGGGATGTAAGTCGTATCGATTTGATAATTGTGCTTACCGCAGTTGCATTCGCCTAACTTTAGTGAGGGTTAATAATAGAATGTACAGTTGCGGTGTAACAACTTTGAAAGTGATATATGTATACTTTTCTTTCTTTATATTAGATAGAGACAAACGAGCAATCGATCACCTAAGTGACCACTACCCATAGACATCTGCAATAAGCATTTGCGAGTTGCAGATACGTTGCCTACTTTAATAGATAGAGATAGACAGAAAAATTTACATTTCCTTCTCCTAACCGTCCCCTTCCCCGTTAAATTATCTTTCCCTCCCCACCCTTTCCTTATAAGAAAGGGTGGAGAGGGTAAAGGACTAAAATTAGGCCTCCGACAGTTCACTCATCAGACGGCATGCAGAATACTTCTACTTAACGCGTCGTCTAAAAAAAGGCCTCCTGCACCGCACTCCTCAGACGAAACGCAGAATACTTCTGCTTCACGCCTGTCTTCTGGAAATTGGTACATATTGTACGAACATGTTAATTAAAATATTTGACAACTCACATTATCTCTTGTTTTAAATAAAATTTTTATTTTTGGCAATAATGTTTCCTTGCATTTTATTTTATAATATCTATGGATATTATGCTCAATACATATTTGTCATACTTTATTCTGTCTTATTACACACTAGTATATACTTTAAATATGGTGTTATATTGAACAATGTGAGTTCAAAAATGACATTTTATCACTCATTTTTGAATGCTTGAAGAAAATATACATATTATTTTTTGAATAAAAAAAAATTCTCTTCGAGTACGAGGTTCTCACTTGTAAAGTCAAAGGGATTTAATAGCCATGACCTAGAAGTTACGATGTAGCAAGATGAACCAACACTGTATCTAAACCTCTATCGAGCCCATAAATTATTAAAAGGCGACGAACAACAGGTGTTAGGTAAACCAAGACCCAGTTACTGTTTTGGTATGATAACCATGGCCGCTGTTCCAATTTTAAAATATGTATTGCCAGTAGAGGCGTAAGGGAGCAGTTGCCAAACAGTAAGGGGTGACAATGTCATTTGAGTTATGAAATGATTGATGACTTCCTTGATTTCTTTTCTTCGCTTTCCTCCAATCGAGGAAGATCGATCTGAAAAATACAGAGTTGTATAAACACACTATCATGGCAAGGAACACAGAGAAGTCTTAAGTCGCTGTAAAGTTGCCCTCTCGCCGCTGGCGGTCTACAAGCTGCCATTCATAGCGTCCTGCTTCACTGCCATGCAATTATGTATGTTGCACGCGTCAGTTCACTGTATTCACCCTCTTCTCTAGCTAGATCAAATATTCTTGATAAAAACTCGCACTATTAAAGTTTGATTTGATTTAGTACAACTTAAAGCAAGCATTTTGACACTTTCCATCAGTAGTACTAGTTGATACTTTATCTTTCTTAAATCATTTAGTTATTTTTTTAAAGCTTCAGAAAAATCGCTTGCACTTATTTAGTGTCAATAGTGACGATAACAATTAAATTATTATGTTTTGAGCATCTACGACAGGTCAGGCAGATAAGAGTATTGGAATATTTTCCGATAAACCCAGTTCAGTGATACACTGTTATTTATTATCAAAACAGGTCAATGATCAAGATTTAGTGTTTACAGTATTTACAAAATGACAGCGAGCGGTGATTACAGAGGCCTAATTCGATAAATATCCCTTCGACACTCCGTCCGCGCTCTATGGCTACGGTTAACTGAATTTATTACTTGATTGCACCGCTTGTGTGAAAATACCACACAGAAATCACTATTTTCAGCGATATGTTTTGTTACGTATACACTTTTTTTGATATTTTAGTTTAATATATTTATGCGTTATATTTCTAACGTTTTTCTAAATCGTTTCAGGTCAAACAACTTGCAAATATCGGTAAAAATATGTACGAAAATCATATTACATATTGGCATAATTGCTTTGCGGTTACGTTATGCCCTAATATACCATACTTATAAATTCATGCTAGTATATTTAAGACATCGCAATAGTATTAACGTAGTATCTGCTCTACAATTTAGTAAAATAGTCTATTACCTTAAGCTCTGCAATAACCATAATAGCCTATCTTGTCACTATTATACACTGTTATGGCAGCAAATAAAGCGAATCTGGAATCCATGGTAGCAAAAAGAACCTTGTATATCATTTCTGTCTGCTCATAAACGCTGTAAGTGTGGTAAAGTGTAAGTAAATATTATAGGAGTGGTAGATTATATCGATAATATTAGGGTTAGGTTCTCTTCCATGATCATTCCATCTTTCGTTTTGTCATTTTTTTTCCTAGTTCAATATTAAACGGATCGGTAATTGTTTTGTGAGACAACGTTGTAGGAGCTGAACCAGAACATGAGTAACATCCATTATCCAGAGAGTTTTCTAGCACACCCTCTGGCACACCCTCTGTCACAACCTCTGTCGTCATCTTTGAGGCTTTATGGGTTATTTTAAATGTAGATATTGATTGCCATTTTGCCTGCTTTGCCTACTTCGCTGGTTAACTAACGACCTTATGCAGTGCATTTTCGCGACTCTGACCAGCTCATTGGTCCATCTTGTGGGAGGCCCACTCTGCTCGACCGTGGTCGCATGGTGTATCTATCTACACAACGCACGAAATTTTATACAAAAGGCATATTATGTGAACTAAATGTACACAATATTCCGTTTCGTTTGTCAAGTTTACGGCCAATTGACTTTGCCATATTCCTGGGACAGAGGAGAGCTCTCCCCACCCACACAAGACCCTCCTCCCGCTTACCCTCTTCCAACCCCTCTGCCAGCAGTCAGCGCACGCGCCTCCGCGCGCTTCGTTACCAATAAGTATGATTTACGCATATCTCGATCCGATTAAATAAGTTTAGGTACAATTCGGAAAAGTAAGCGCCTCTATCTAAAGTAACTATCGATATTAATTTATGAAATAAAATATAAAATCAACGTTTCATACCTTAATTTACATTTTATTTAATTTAAAGTAGACGGATATCATTACTTATTATAAAACGAAGTCTCCCGTTGCGTCTGTCTGCTCGGGATATTCTCAAAAACTGCTGAACCGATTTTCAACACACGAAGTTTTCACTAATAGTCCGAGTAATCACTCGGTCTATTAGTGAAACCTAAACCTAAACCATCCTCATGAATCCATGACGAAGGTTTAGGTATATAATTTGTTGAGGTTTTATGCAATCGGTTGAAATATAAAGATAATTGTAGATTAACGGTGAAGATACATGAAAATTTGTTCTTTTAAACTGTTGCTACACGGATATGAGCTTACACCTCTCGGTGTTATATCTCGGTATATAACTATTATCTATAGAGGTAGTAGTACTCTGAGTATACGATCTTATGTTTCAGGTAGTTCATCTTAATAACTTTTGGCCCGACTTGTGAGATGCCAGAGTATTAAAAAGTAGGTAGGGTTAATGGAAAGCACTAAATTATATTTTGAATACGACAGAAGGTCAAATACATACTCAGGTCGTAGACGGCTTAAAATGTATGCGGCTGGCGAAAAAAACTCGCCTTTTATTATCACGTTATTTATTATTTTGATGCAAAAACGCTAAATATCTAAGTAACACAATGAAGAGGTTTTAATACGGTCGGACTCGGTCGCATCGTGAAATATATCGAACCCTGTATAGGTCGGATGTGTGGAGGCGGTACGGTCAAAATATTACGACAGGTTTTCTACGTAGCCTAAACCTAAACAAAAGTACTGATACTTTTACGAAAGCGGTAATCATTACACTATTTATACATTATATAGTGTACGAATAATAATTAAATAGGTATAATTATTAGACAGTTTAAGTTATACACTAGTCTGAATATAACCTACCTTTCAACAGTTTAACCGTTGTTACTTGATATTGTTAATTTAACATTTTTTTAAAGAAATGGCTTAGTGTGGAGTTAGATGAAGCCTTAAAAATTAAATAGACCTTCAGAAGTAACTTTTCTCAATCGTTTTCCGTACAGTATTTTTTATGCTTAATAAAATTAAGGAAAAAAGACAGTGAACTAAAAATGTTGTTACAGTTCCACTATATTAATAACAAAAATATTGCAAATCTATTTCAGTTTAATTCCAACATGGTTCATTTGTACGTACTGTGTTTCGATCAACTGCTGTCGGTACAGTCGCGAACAAATAGTAATAAATATGAAGGTCCATATATCTGTCGGCGGCTGGCAAGCATTATTTATGGCTGCGGCCGTATAAATCGGACAGTGCAAACACCCGAGCTTCGGACTCGCGCGCGAATTATTTCGGCAGTTGACCACAACGGCTTCCTGCTTCGTGAGCTGATGATTCGTTTGTTAACACTTCATATACGATTCACGGAATCAAACTAACTTTCTACTGTACGCGAGTGTATATTATAGTCTTCTCATTAATGGGGGTTTAAGATATAATAACAGAATTATTGTGTTTTAAAAAGATATTTCTTAAAATTATTAAAGTTAATCACATTCCAGTAGACAAAAAGTATTCTTTTACATATTTACTATAAAACTATCAAGTTGCTTGAGTTTTTGGTTTTTGGCTTAGGTTTTGCTAGTAGGTGTCTAGTATCTTTTCCTAATTTCATACAGACATGAATATACATACGTACATATGTAGGTACGAGGTGTCTTGTGTAACTTTAATTCATTAGGTAATAGGTTAAAGAAGGACAAAGATTAAATGTTCATTTAATCGGAGTCAGACAAAACCTTAGTACTGAAAATTTTAATTTGCAATACGAAAACAATTTTTTATTTCGAAAAGTTTTTAAGCAAAATGAATCTACCGTTTCGATGTTAACAAAGGCACACATCCCGAACGTCGGATAGGGGCGAGCCGTGAAATAGGAAGGGTATATAAGCGTCGAGTTGGGGAGTTCGTTATTCGTCTTGGAGCCGTAACGAACTGTTTGCAGCCCACGGGGGCAGGTAATCTAATAGCGGACGATGCCTCCGTACTCCCCTAAAGCCTCCCTCCGTAAGTCGTGGGAGACAAACTCCCCGGTAGCGTTTTTCCTGGCTGTTTATGCAATATCAGAAACGGTCGGCACGTGAACAGAATATCGCTTGCTCCTCGATACAATTCAATTTCAGATACAAATGATTCTTGGTACGTTTGGACATTGTTTACTTTTATTTCTAGCAAAATTTATACGGCGTGTATTTTTATTTGTGTGAAAACCGTGAACAATGGATTAAATTAATTGACACATTAGATTGATGCACTAGGAACTCTAAATGATATAATTATAACGCATGTAGCGTTATAAATATTCGGCTAAATTAATCGATTTAAAATGTACTAAAATAATTTAAATAATCTAAGCAGTCGCAAATAAAAAAATAAAGTAGTTTACACGTTATGAGTACATAGTACATATATATAGTACATAGTTTTTGTTACAAATCTAATTTGCACATATAAGGAGCTATGTCTTCTGAGTAAGTCAAGTCAAAGTCAGAGTTCAAGAAATATTTACCTATTTCTATCTTATGCAATGTAACAATTTCAGATTTTAAGTATGTATTAAATAGTTCATCATCTCTTTTGTTGGTTTATGTTTTTGGCCACCTCATCCCCATTCTAAAGTGTTAATATATTGAATATGGGAAGAGATTTGATCATTTCCAAAATAAACGTAATGATCCATATTGTAAATAAATGGATTCAAATAAAAGGCTAAGATTATGGAATCACAATTAAAATAATACTAAGTTTCTCCCACGTAGTGCGAATCAATGAAGTTGAGATGCACACGTATGCAATGCAATAGACTCATGCCACCTTATAGCGCAAACTTTATTTTATTGCACAATGGAGACACCAACTCAAACCCACATTCGATAGGTCTTACTGCCTTAAACATAATATAAAAAATTGTGCAATATAGCAGCATTAGGAAGGTGTCGTGGTTACCAATTTGTAATAAATTTGCCAATAATTATGCATTCGTATTATCCTTGACTCCATAAAAATTTGGTCTAAAATTGAATGAATGATATTATGAGTAAAGTCAGCAAAGCTGTCCATTGGAAATCAGTGATGTGTGCAGGCGTCGCGTGTCAACAAATAGGTCCCACGCGAGTCGCTCACTCATCAGTTATCATTCGCTCAACAGTGTACGAACTACTGCCGGTGAATGGGAGCAGGGAAACGGTTTAATTCACAAATTGCGGTCCGATGCCGAACCTCGCACTAATGAATGCCCGAAGAGCGCCTTTGATCGTGTTTATAACGCACTCTCTGTATTTGTTACACTGTGAACATTTCAAAATCATAAAAGTAAACACAATGGCGTGCTAATAATCTTTTAAGACTTTGGATCTTCGTATGGCGCTTATGGATGGGTAAAATTATGTTCCGTACGTGGTTTGTCTCCTAAGATGAACTTCGTACGATCACCGAAAGTTTTAAACGTTCAAATGACTTTTTTAAAGACAGTGAGCACCATCTATGAACACGTAAAAATCAAAGGTACTGGCAGAAGTAAATAAGAAGTAAGTAAATATTACCTTCCTTTAGATTTAGTTGAAAGACCATTGCAGTGCCCTTGGTAGTGCAAAACGACAAGAATCTACTGTTCAATGTAAAAAAGACGTAGTGATAAATTGATGAACGAATATTATTAATATCTTCAATTTTTAATTGGGTTATCACTCTTGAACAAGCTTAGTGGAAAACAGATTAGCGATAGCTATGTCTGTCCAATTCAATTGGATCCTAGAACATGTTTCTCGCTAATCTACTAGTCTACTAGTTCATTTATCGATAACAAGGGAACCCGCCCGGCTTCGCACGGATGGCAAAGCAATACAATATCTGCATATTTTTCTGCACATTTAGTGAAAATTATACTTGTCTTTTGATTGAAAGTTTGTGTAAAATTTTAAGTTTCACTGCCAAGTGGTGGACCCAAATTACACCATCATCTTGCAGGATTTAGTTACCGATTAAAAAAAAGAATGCTGACGTGTGTTACGGTATGGGGTTCCAGGGAGAGGAGGGATGATGGAAAGCCCGTTGTTGCGGGGTAAAGGGCGGGGTGAAGGGCGGGGTGTTTTAATCGCATCTACGCGGTCGGGTGCGCGCGCGGCGGCCGTGTAATCTCATAGTCGTAATGGTCTTAAGGCGCACAAAGGGCTGATCAAACGCGGCAATTTGACGCGCCAAATGTCGTGCCTGCGTGACACCACTGCGCGATCTCCTTTTACATGTTGCAAACCTTTGTTAAATGTGGTTTGCTTCTGTATAACTCTATAACATTCTTATTAGACTGGCAATTAACATTTCATGAAACCATTAAAAAATAGACTTCCGATTTAAATGTCATTCATATATCCTTTCACTTTCCCAGATTAGTCTTAGATGAAATATATGCCATGCCATGAAATTTTATTGACTAAATAATAAAATTTGATGTTTAGTTTCTATGATCTTAATAGTGTAATCAAAAACCAGTCTAAAATGATATATGGTGTACGCAATTTTTTGAAAGCGAATTTACCAAAACATCAACGGAATACATCTGTACAATACTCATATCAACCGCATCAAAATAATATATACTGTGCAAAGAATACGTCTGTGCGTACAAAAAGTTAAATAAAATAATAGCGCGCCCCATAGACGATTGTCCCTCGAGCTTGGACCCCTGGGGAGCAACTAAACGTTGTTAATAGTCACACAACAGCTTTACATTGTCCTCCGTCGGACGCGAATCTCTCATGTGGATAGATAGAAACGATTCAAAATTTTTGTTTCACGTACATTGCGGTGTTTGTTCCATTTAAGGCGCTATCAACTCATTTCTGACTGTACTTGACTAACACTTGTAATTATGATGAATAGTATTCATTATAATAATCAACTTGGTCAATTTGACTCGAGGCATTCTAGCAAACCCAATAAATGTGACACTACATTACATTCCATTTATTTGCTCCGTAGTGTAGAAGATATATTCGACAATGGTAAAGTCGACTTTAGACTTCAAATAAACTGCAAAATGTGTCTATTTAATGTTAACAATCTTATATTTCCGATTAAAAAAACTATTTATCCAAATCCACAGGGTAACTATCTTTAAAACCAAACCATCTTTACTTTACTTACCAAAGTAATAAAATAATTAGGAACGAATGAAACCAACGTTTCAAATTATGTTAATTGGCAATGCAGAAAACTAGTGTACTTGAAAAAAACTTGAAAAAAACTACAAATAGTTTTTAATTTTACATTAAGTACCTACAAAAAATCAGCTCTAAAATAATTTTATAGGATCAATCGAGACTGGGTAGATAAGTAAATGAAGTAAGAATATAAATGATTCTTAAAATATTTAGGAAGCAATAAAAGACTTTAAGATGGTTTCAATATCAAAGAGTAAAAAAGTAAGATGACGTTATAGAAAATCTGAATTATTGGTGTTATTTGGCAGAGACCCTTCTATAATTCATATTCGCGCGATGTCCGACAAATCAATTGCGAACCCTCCCTCGGGAACATCGCGATACCCAGCGCCCTCTTGTGGATAAGCTTGTAAGCATACAAATATTGCAAGCAAGCTCCTATATTAATTGGATTTAATGCGTTCTGTTACCCGATATCATGTACCTATTGGAGTAAATATTTGGTTTGTTTATTTATTGCAAAGGTGATTACAAGTTAAAGGGTGGGTCCGTGGACCGTGGACTTAAGAGAAGAATGATGCTTCGAAGACTTTAAGAAACAAGTTCATCACACGATTCCTTTAACGACCGCTGTGCTTTAAGAAGTATCGTTATGATATTTAAAAAAAAGAGCTACTAAATTTGACCATTCACCTATGACATAAGTATGAAAATATGTACTTAGAAAATTCTTTAAGGGCTACTTTTAAATAAGACTGGTGTAATAAAGAAAATGGATTCGCTTCAAGTTACTGAAGTCTACTCGTTGGAGGAAAAGACACATGACACTTTTTTCTTTATGAAATCGAACTATAAATTACAAAAAAAAAAGAAATATTAAAAAATCATAGCTTAAACGATAAAATGGCTATATTTAAAATTGTTAGCTTCCGACTTCGTTAGTTATATTCTTTTTTAATGTGCCACTAAATAATGAAGACATTTATAAGTATGGAAGATATAAATGTATGAAGATATAGGCATTAAATACTGTTTAAACATATATAATAAGTTAACGATTTATAAAATAACTTCTAAGACTTGCTAACTTGTCTGTGCTTATTTTTCATGTTGCTATTAACATAGTAATTCTAAATGAATTGGTCTTATAGTATAATAAAACAAACAACTTGTATAGGTTTTAATATTTTTTGCTTTGCGTAATCTTTGAATACGATAACGCTTTTATACAAAACTTTACCAACATAGACCGAGAACGCAATTAAGACGTAAAGAAAGGAAAATAATTTAAATAAAAAACATATACTCACGCGCAATGTTATGATAAATATAATTTTACTTGGAGTAATTAAATTAATGCATCAATTTACAATTGTAACTTTCTTTTCACGACTAAATTAAATTCATTCATTACCTGTGATTACAATCTGCCCTACTATTCATGCTTATTTATATTTCTTTTTTGAAATTTATTTTACCTTTCTATTTTAGATATATATTGTGGATAGGGACCTGAAATAGGGTGGACCTGTTATTGATACATTGTAGGCGATGTCCAGATAGATTTGTTACACGATTTGACTTTGAATAAACACAATTTGTGGTTTAATTTGTAGATTGATATCGCTATAGCGTTTGCTCGGTTGGAACCACCTGTGTCGATACACGATTGGATACCTATGTTTGTATTCTATAAAAGTTGGTCAAAATACGTTTGATATAGCTACGCCGTATCGATATCGAGGGATAAAAATTGTTAATTCGAATAAGCGCCAAATACATCAACCTGCGTTTTTATTGTCTTCTTCTTTGGGTTTTTAATATTTTATAATTTAAATATTGTCCATATAATACTTAATATATGTTTTATATATTCACAAATTCGTACATTAAATACTTATATTAATTTGTTCTTTCGGAGGTGAACCGATAGTCGCTCGATTGCTGATTTAATATCTGTAGAATAGATGGTTGCGTATTGTACATATTAAATTATATGTTTAAAAATACATGCGTGAATGTAGATAAGAGTAATTAACAAAAAGTTCTTTAATAACTTTTTTACATGCGTCTGTTTTTCATCATTATTAAAATTTCCTCGGTAGCGAGGAGCATAAATTTTTAAAGCATATTTAAATTATTGCTGATTAATTCACATTTGAAAAAGTATTTACAAAATAATATAATTAAAATGAAATACGTTTCTTTCAGACTTCGTCCATAACAAACATTGAAGCTTAAGGCTGTGTAATTATTTTAAAATTAGTTTAATTTTTTTCCCCGTATTCATGCCGGCCACGTGAACATGTACAGTCGAGTTCCTTGGCGGTATTCCACTTTAAAAGAGACAATTGTTTGAACGTTTCGTACGCCTTGAGACGT
>DWLR01001280.1:0-18979 GCA_018246295.1 Papilio alexanor hazarajatica
GCACGTCGTTGTACACAGTCAAATGGAAGAAGCTGGTATTTGGGAGCACCAGCCCAGAGATGCGAGCAGTATTCCATGTGAGGCCGAACCTGCGCCTTATACAGCTGTAAGCGGTGGGCCGGCGTGAAATTAGTTAAGTTAATAAGTTATGCGATGCTTTTGGTCATGGGTTACTTTCCGGAAGCTGCATCTGCGTGTACCCATAAAATAATGTAATCTTTTACATTTTTCTTACGAAAACAAAACTTAAAATTTATCTAATTTTGCGCTTGTGGTAGATGCTTCTATAAAAAATAAATGAAGATTTACGTAAGCAAATTAGTACGCTTGGATTTTGATGATAGAAGTTGGCAAATGAGTAAGCGATTGACTAGATGTTGAGTTATTAGTAATTTGGCCGGGTCCACTTTCATCAGATGGGTCAAGTCGATTTGTACAACGCCAACAGAATTAACTTGGATAGATTTTTTTTTATTATTGGTGTTTCAATGTCCAAGATGACATTTAATAAATTATTGCGTATGCGAACGACATTTTTTAATATCATCGTGCCGTCGCAATTTGAATTGGGCATGACAATGAGTACGATGAATTAATGATAGTGTAATCAATAAACATAACAGATTAATTACAAATATTTTGAGTTTAAATTAAGGGAAATTGCCGTTTTGTTAAATTTTATTAAGGTAAAAATATACTTATTTATTTAAAGTATTTGCTCTCATTATCTACATGTCTTAAATATATTTAAATGAATTTAATTTAATCTAGATCTCCATCTTGTGTATAACACGGGTGCTATTAGAATCTCGACGGTCACTACTAGTGTAGTCTTTACACTGATCAAGTCATAAAAGATTAGTAAAGTACCTTAAGCAAAGTTATCCATCCAAATAGCAAAAAAAAAACAGTTTTGGATTGAGGTCTCGCAAGTAATGGTCATGATAATTAAAGGTTTGCAAACAACTTGGTTGAGGAGTTGTCCACGCTAACCTAACACCTCAGGTGTTAGGTTATCCACTCTATATCTGACTCTATATCTGACATCTGTCCCATTTATCATTATCATCATCTCAGCCTACGATCGTCCAATGCTGGACATAAGCCTCTCCTATTGATCGCATCACGGGGGGGGGGGGATGTTCGCTATTGTTAGTGATAAATATCTGATGAAAATTAGGGTTATTTTAAAATATGTTATCCAACACGTCAGATGATTAACTTATTTTTGGTGACGGTAAACATATACCAATAATCATAAAAAATAAATATAATATCGAACCAAATAAAGCGCAAGCAAGATGAATTGTATAATTTATATAATAATACAAAACAATGACGATATAACAAGCTAATCGCGCGATATGAAATTCCCCGAGAATACCTTGTCATGCTCGTAGCGACAAACTAATGATATTAAAATTTAAGCGCTCCAAATGCACGATCATCATAAATATGATTAAAAATAAATGACGTATCAGGAATTATGTTTTACGTTTAATGATACTGTTACAATAAGTGTTAAACGTCCAAGCGGCAAGACATGTTGTAGGCAGTCGTTTCGCCGTTTGTTGGAATTAAAAAATAATAATAATTTGTTCATACAAAATGGTGATATTTACAAGGTTAGTTATTTAAACGGCGCCATTCAGAGAAATCTCAATACTATTTTATATTATCCATGTATTTTTTTAATTGTAAGTTTCATTGTCAGCTTGTAAAATAAATGGCTGAATTTGATTTTTAAAAGATCGAATTTGATTTTAAGTTTAATTTGAAGTTAAAAACCAATAATTCAATGAATATTATTGATTCTTTTAGGTTTTTAACACAGGTTGTATAAAGTACAATTAAAATCGCTCTTGTAACAGTTGTAGTAATGTTTTTTCGTACCATTTTCGTTTCTAACGTATGTTGTTGGGCTTTCCTTTTTTATGGAATCACTTGTATGTTTGTTGCAGCTCGATCGATTGCCCGAGCATTGAACCGTCAGTACTTCAGGTTCTCCGTGGGGGGGATGACGGACGTGGCGGAGATCAAGGGCCATCGGCGCACCTACGTGGGCGCCATGCCCGGCAAGCTCGTGCAGTGCCTCAAGAAGACCGGCACCGAGAACCCCCTGGTGCTCATCGATGAGGTCGACAAGATCGGCAAGTGAGTGGCAAACCTACCCCATGCAGCGCTACCTTCCGCTTAACGTGATTTGTTTTCCACACTCAAACTTCCTGAATATATATCATGCTGTGAATAATTTGAATTGACTTCACA
The DNA here is from genome assembly GCA_018246295.1 of Papilio alexanor hazarajatica. Taxonomy (NCBI): domain Eukaryota; kingdom Metazoa; phylum Arthropoda; class Insecta; order Lepidoptera; family Papilionidae; genus Papilio; species Papilio alexanor. Next base: position 2,269 of record DWLR01001280.1, read on the forward strand.
ATTTGCTAAAAGTTTGTTATATGCGGAGTCCAATTATAAACTGACAAAGTTTACAATCGGTCGGTGACATCAAAGGATTTAAAAATTCTCGAGAGTACCGTAGTTTACGATTGCCAATATACGAGATACTGACCGATTTTTGGACCTGACAACAAATTTTCAAATTCCTGAGATTGGCGTCTTTAAATTTAAATAAACTCTTACGTTTTACGAACTATGTTTTTGTGTTAATTGGAGGGGTGTCCACGGAGACCCATCGTCCGCGCTACTGGAACTGCTGGATCCCGAACAAAATGCCAACTTCCTGGACCACTACCTGGATGTGCCGGTGGACCTCTCCCGAGTGCTGTTCATCTGCACCGCCAACGTGGTCGAGCACATCCCGGAGCCTCTGCGCGATCGCATGGAACTCATCGATATGTCGGGTGAGTGGTTACGCCTTATTAGGGGTGTGTTTTTTTTTAAGCTCGATTAGATTTTGTGCATAGAGTTTCAGTAGTTTCTGTTTCAGCGTTATTATTTCAGCGATTAATTTTGTGATCTGCTTTTCAATAGCTCTATCCAAAAAATCGCATAAAAATAAAATATTTAAATATGATATGACAGAACAAAGCGCATCAAAAATTACATTTATATAAGTGTAAAATAATAACATACAACAAATATTTTGTTAGTTTTATAAAGATATCAGTGGATACTTTATTAATATTAATTGTTTTTAACTTTTAACTTTCGTTTGTAACTTTATAAATCAATTTAAGTAATGAAGCGGTTCCACGCGATACAGGCTAGGCCTAGTGCGAGGACCATTAGCAATACTGTTAAATACAATACAATAGTTCTGTAATACAATATTTTTTTGTTAAATAAGTAAATAAAATACTGCACATAAAATAAATAAATAAAACATGTAAAAGCTTTCCGTGACATAATCGTAATTGGCACAATCTGTTTTTTGAGTGTCGTGTTTATTTTTAATGGTTATTATTAAGAGCGGATAGAATCGACGCATCCCTACCGATTATCAAGAAATTTTTTCCCGCAAGTAATTGCAGTACAGAAAAAGACACCTTGTATCCTGAAAAACTAAGTTTAATGCCATCAACCCTAAGCCGTATGTAAAAGTTTTTGATAAATATGTTACGGTCAAAGTTATTGGTGCGGATATTTTCAATAATGACCAGATAATTTGGGCAACATAATTGATTATTATCCATGTTTCATTAATTATCACATTGCCCAGTTAGCATGAATACTTCTAAATGATCTTCGGGCAATCTAATATAGGATATACAGTCCAGAGGTTTAGAAGATTTAGTGACATACACACGCACAGGAGAAATTTATATGTAGATAAAGGCGGTTACCACGGTTGTGACAGTTTAAATAAAACGAAAGTTGATACGTAGGTTACGTCGCGGAGGAAAAGATGGCGATAGCGCAGCAATATTTAGTGCCGACGGCGAGAAAGAACTGCGGACTGAGCGACCAACAGCTGGACCTCAAGCCCGAAGCCCTAAGCGCCTTGATTAAATCCTACTGCCGGGAGAGCGGCGTCAGGAACCTGCAGAAGCACATTGAGAAGGTCAGTTGATAGTTTGAGACTCTTTCCATATACCGGTGTAGATACACGATTAGTGATTATTTTCTGTGTAATGTGTCGATGTATCGCGACAATTCTAGTACTTCCTAGTAAGTGCTTCTAGGACGTGGTGGTAATTGATAATATAAAGTGGGTGTTTTTAAGAGAAGAATGAAGGGACTTAAACTAATATATATCATCTTCATTTAATATCAGGATTAATTCAAGTACTTCTTCATTATAAAAAAATGCTTAAGTTCTATCGACAAGTGAAAAAAAAATAGTCTTCGTATCTTATCAGACAGGCACGAGGAAAATCCAATGCGGGCGGGCTGTAGATTCCCTCAGAAGTCTCTCAGAGGATCTTTTACGTCTATTAAAAAACGGATGTATAAATGTATTTCCGCAGATAGCTCGCAAAGTGGCGTATAAGATAGTGAAGCAGGAGGCCGAGCTGGTGGCGGTGGACGAGGCCGCGCTGCCGCAGCTGGTGGGCAAGCCGACCTTCAAGCACGACCGCATGTACGAGGTCACCCCGCCCGGCGTCGTCATGGGCCTCGCGTGGACCGCCATGGGTGAGTATTGCCAGCAAAGTTCGTGCGTACCTTTAAAGAGAACATTTCCCGTTCCCTACATTAATTCTTTGACTCCTTGTGTTGTGCATCTATATTAATACAGTGTAAACTATTTATAACGTCACTCGATTTAACAACAAACTCCCTAAAAGTCAAAATCGCTTGACTTTTACATTGTTTTCTATACAATAATACACTCTATATAGCGCCACGCTCACTCTATTTAACGACAAAAATACAGCATTAGAAATCATTAAGCAGCACATTCTAAGTTGCCGAAATTGATAAGAACTGCAGCTGTGTACGTTCTTTTGTTTGCTGCTTTGTTGTTTTATTATCTAGCAAGTGTTTACTTCGACTTCGAGCGGAGATTCTAAGAAACTTTGTCTTTTATTTTTGTATGATGATGCACATTTTTCCTCAATCACGAGATTTTTGTCAATTCGTTATCATAATCGCAGTTGCTTACAACTTTCGAATTAACTGTAAAAATGGCGAGTAAACGAAAATCGTAAAAATTGTGTTATAAAATAATAAATTACAATCAATATAAAACACAATTAAAATATTGGAGCAGCAAAAACATCACATGAAAATAACAGACTATACGCAATAATTGTTGTTATTTGTATGAATAATAATGTTCGTGTGTAAAATGTCGACTATATTAGTAAATACATATTATTTGAGAATGACTCTCCATTTAACGATCACTCTCTATAACGCTGAAAAATGCTCAATCCGTTAAATGTCGTTATATAGAGTTTCCACTGTATTATGAAAAGTATTGATTTTTTCTTTGTTGCCGATTAACTCAATAACTGCTGAACGGATTTTAATTATTCTTCAATATAAAGCTCTTTTATCATTGAATAACCTAAGCTGATTAATCTCTTTTGTCTTATTATTTACTCGAGTGAAGCTGTGATCGGTTGCTGTAGTGTTTGATATTAAAATACGAAGATATTTAACATCTGTATCGCCAGGTGGCAGCACGCTGTACATAGAGACGGCGCTGCGCAACACGCAGCAGGACGAGAAGTCGCCGATGGGCTCGCTGGAGCTGACGGGCCATCTCGGCGACGTGATGAAGGAGTCCGCCAGGATTGCGCTCACCGTCGCCAGGAACTTCCTCGCCACCCACCATCCCAGCAACACCTTCCTGAACACCAGGTCAGTATTTATCACGCTCTCATTCCAGAAGTGTTAGCAGAAATTACATTAATCATGATGTCGCTAATTTGGTTAAGTTCGTCCAGGTTGCCACACATACTTGCCTTATGGTTCTCCCTTCATCCTTGCTATATAATCTAAGCAACGTTTGTTCATTTCAGTCAAAATTTTAAGCCCCACTTTTGTGTTACAATCAATCCTTCTATTTCTATCACACAATTTAAGGTTTGTCAAACTTTTAGTATACACATCTAATCCGTATAACTTCCATTTAAATCTGCATAAGCTTTTAAACTTGCAGCCACTTACACCTACACGTGCCGGAGGGCGCGACCCCCAAGGACGGCCCGTCCGCCGGCTGCACCATAACGACGGCGCTGCTCTCGCTGGCGCTGGGCCGGCCGGCGCGCCCGCAGCTCGCCATGACCGGCGAGATCTCGCTCACCGGCCGCATCCTCCCGGTGGGCGGCATCAAGGAGAAGATCATCGCGGTCAGTTTTGCGCCATTTGCAGCGGCGGCCACAGTTCACGCGCGCAGCTTCTAGTTGCCTTCATTTTCGTCGTTCAAACCGACATTAAAAGTTGTAACCTGTCAGTGATCGGACATTGGGCATTTTCGTTTTTGTCATCGCCCGAAAAAAAAAATCCGCCAGGCCGTGCCATAATAATAATAAATTAATAAGGGTTAAGGCAATATAATATATAGAACGACGCTTGGAGACGTTGCGAGAACGAATCGGAAACTTTTGACGATCGAATCAAAGGATATGCGTGACGATCCTTTTTGCTGATGATGATTAGGTCTTCCAAATATTTGAATCCTAATAAATTGTATTTGATATTATGATTGAACATAAAGAAATGTTTGTTTTTATGATCATTTTATTACATCAAAGTGTGTGATGACTGACCGGTTGGCGCAGTGGCAAGACACTTGCCTTTCGCGCCGCAGGTCGTGGGTTCGATTCCCACACAGGACAAACATTTGTGTGTTTGAACATGTCTGTTTATCTTGTGTCCGGATGTAAAGACAACCGGAGGACGGGCAGCAGCGTCCTCTTAGTATGGTGGAACATACTGCGATCGCCAATCCGCCTGTCAAGCTTGACGATTATGGCACATTTCCCCCAATGTTGCAGTCAATGGGGGAGGCCTATGTCCAGCAGTTGACGATCATAGGCTGAGGTGGTGGTGGTGTGATGATAAAAAAGTATTTTTATAACGTAAATTTCGCTATTCCAGGCGAAGCGCGTGGGCGTGACTTGCGTGATACTGCCCGAGGAGAACCGGCGCGACTTCGACGACCTGCCCGCGTTCATCCGGGACAATATCGACGTGCACTTCGTGTCCGAGTACGGGGACGTGTTCAACATCGCCTTCGAACAGGTCTAGACTTGTTATTGTTGCCTAGAATTGGTTCAAACTAGTTCGTAGTTAAAATTGGTAACATTGTCATATTTTTGGAAAGGCACATTTGGGTTTAGAGAATTTAATTTCACTTTTAAATGTGGACTGAAATTGCCCAATATCGATTCTCTAATGAATATCGATTCGCTATTAAATTTCGATTCTCTATTAAATCGATATTGTTTATACCGATTAGCCAGAAAAAGTAACATTTCTAATTAACACTGATTCAGCAAAGAATAATTTCATTAAAATGTGATTTGCTACTCCATATAATTTTTTTACAATGGATTAGAATAGAAAAAGTTTGAAAAATCATACTTGGAATAAGAAATATTAATGCGATTATGTGGATACAAAGCTGAACTATACCAAAAGGTTTAGTCTTTCATAATAAAAAAAAATGGGCAGGGGTTGAAAATAGTAGAGTGAGGTTAATTCGTATTAAGTTGTGGTGAAAAGTGCACAGGTACAGTGGCCTCTTCTGTCGGTATTCCACTTACAGAAAAATTGCCTTGTTCCTTGCAACAAGATAAACTCCGCCTCATTTTGCAAATAACCATATCGATTTTTTTTTATAAAGTAAAAACAATCTGTCGTTTGATTTCTTTTTTCCGCTCTCGAATTTTTAAGACCTCTGCTATTCAAACGAAATCATTAATTCTGAATGTTATTGTTACAACAGTGAGATCATATTGGTTATTGTTTCTACGTCATCGTTTCGTACGAGGCTTTCAAACGATTATCGTTTTAAAGGTGGAATACCGCCAGAGAAGACCACTGTACATTTAATATAAAAGGCGCGTTGTTAGAGGAACTTTTCATTTCAAGCATTTTTATCTGGTATTGGGTGATAAAAGATTATATGAGGAGTAATAAATAAAATTATGTATGTTGGTATGTCGATGTAATATTTGTAATGTTGAGGTTTATTTGTAAATGATGTAATATAGTTGTAACATTGGAATTTGTTTTAAAATAAGTTTATAATTTTTATTTGTAGGCTAGAATAACAAGTTGTGTATAAGTGGTTGGTTGTAGAGATTTAATTATAATTTAATATATTATAAATGAGTGAAATTGTAGTGATTTTTTATACATCCCCAATATGACTAAGTATTTAATTGTTAAGAATTTAATATAAATGTTTCATGCATTTATTTTATGAAAATATTTCTGTCATACAAATGAACAAGTTCTCCGACTGTTGCATATCAAATGTATAACAATCACAATAGATCTCCTTTTAATATATAATGTAGAAAAGAAATGCAGGGTTGATAAGGGAAATTATGGATTAGGGAATGAGACTTGCAGCGCAGAAATATAAAATACACTGGTAGTAAATCCACACTTAGACTGGAAAGTGAATGTCCTTACAACAAATAAAATATTTTTTTTACTCGTTTGTCATATTGATAACATTATACCCAATATCCCTTCCTCATGTCTGAACCGTCCCAATTTATTGTAAATTAATAGATTAATTTATTTGTTCTTGTTCATTTGTTTAAATGTGTAAGTGTGTTTTAAACTGCAATATTACACAAGGACACACAAAAGTACACAACAAATGCATAAAGAAATGGAAAAGTTAATGCGTAACTCAGGACAAAATAAATACTTTATCCCGTGGGCAAAACTAAATTTAAGCGGGGTTATAGTAACGAAATAGTTTATTAATTATAAGAAAATATGAGATCCTTATTCTTTACCAGTCCATATCAAAACTACTTTTGTTCAAAGCAGTGATTCTGAAAGTGGTCCAGGTGGACCCCATGGGGTCCACGGCAGACACTACGGGAGTGTACGTTGGCGGAAAAAAATTGAGGGAAAAGTTGCAAGTGGGGGGTCCATGAATAAAAGAACAGAAATTTTGGTTTGGCTTTACCTATGTGGACAGATAATATTTTAAAAATTTGAAAGTGGTCTATGAGAAAAAAAGTATGGGAATCTCTGGTTTAAAAGAATAACTGCATTTGTTTTCTTTTATTCATAAGGGTACAGATTGTTTTCCAATAAAATATAAATTTGGAATGATTCTTTAAATGATTTTACTTGTTCAGGAACCGGAGCAGCAGTCACAAGACGGAAAGAGTGTTATGTACGGCGTAAGAAGTAGTGAGGAGTAATTCTCTTATAGAACAAAAATTTTGTAATTGAAGCACAATTTGTTTTAATCCATAATGTTAACCATTCCTTTCTTTGATTAAACTTTATTTAAAAAAGCATATGGTTGTTCTATAGTTACATTTTTAGTAAAAGCATATGGTTGGTTGGGCCGGTGATCTTAATAAAACCATCAAATAAGGTTGGCCAAAGAAAACATGGCACATAGTTTCTTCGGAAGTTTCCTTCGCTAAATTTAAGTCAATAGTTCTTCAACACTAGACTAGACATTACTGTTATGTAAATGTACAACTTTTAGAAATACCAAAAATTTAAAAGATTTAATAAGAATATTGTTGATTTTTATACTGGTCGTTTTTTTATTTAAAAGCCGGACATCTAACACAAAGCAATTATTTAGGTAAATTGCAGAGTTCGATGCATTTATAACTATTAAAAAATATATTAGTTGACATTAAACTTAATAAATTTACTTAAACTATGTACATTAAAATTAATTTATTTCTATTCTCACTTTTTCAAACTATTTCTACCGTCTTCTAAAAGTTGTAAAAGAACTGGATAAACTTCATCATAAGTAGCTATTTGGTTTTGTCTCACATGGTTCTGATATCTCTGCAGTGCCCCGGCCACAAATTCCAACCTGTCCCTTTCATTCTGATGAGAATCCAGCCACTGCATTAGCTTCTGAATGTTCCAACCTGCACAAGTATGTGGAGCGAGCAACTGCGGGCCCGCAAACGAAAAAAGAAACATCATAACAATGGAGTATGGTAGTAAAGCCCCTTCACACTGACTCTTAGCAATTTCCTGTGGCAATTTTTCTAAAAGTAACTGTAATGCTTTTAGTTGTCTATAACGATCACCCAGCTCAGTTATATCGTTTACCAATGGCGAGAGTGCCGTCTCTAATTGTTTGCAGTCAATTTGTAGTTTAACTCGACCAAATTTTGTTAATGGTCTCACATTACAAACATGTTGAATGAAACGTTCAATGCATGCTTTTGAAATGTTGATACAGCATTCGTTAAGGGCTGATTTTTCCTGGAACATTGACAGATAGATGTCTTTACATCTTGACACAAACTGTTGCAGCTCCTTCATGTACGGGGAACAGGATAAGGATTTGTTTTTTGGATCATCAGCTCTGCTGAGATCTGGTTCATCATGCATTGTCATCAATATGATAAACAGGGAGTTTTTGATTGATTCAGCAAATAACTGGAGTATGGTACTGCTGGAAATGTCTTTTAGACTATTCTGTACTATTTGAACACTCTCCTGTGGCAGCATGGAGTTCATGTTAACAAGGACTCTTTTTATTTGAGTTGAGAAGTAATACAGCGAGTTGCATAGATCTGCATTTTTCTGCTGGGAGCTTGTGGGTGGCTCTATGATCTGAGCCACATCACTGTCCATTGACATTCTCTGTTCAGCTTCCATGTTCATTTGCTTAATGCTCTTGGCTACACTGGTGGCCAAGCTTATGCTCAGTTGTTTATCACCAAGTGATATGCTTAGTGCTTCCGCTATCACCCTTATAGCATTGTCAATCTGATCCATATTTGGTACCTGGTTTAAATGCCACATTGTTCTCACAGGATCTAGTAATTTGCCCAATGACTTTGATAAGAAAGCATTCTCCCATCGACTAAGGCTGGCACGATTCATTTCTAGATCTTTGCATTTCAAACGAAAAATTAAATCATTGAAACATTTTAATAATTTAGGAAAATCAATTTCTACAGATTGGTTGACGTTGGATGGGCTCTTCTCTAGCTCAGTGCTGAATATTGTAGATAGCTCTTTCCAGAAGTTTTTTAATATATTCCGGAAGTTTCCGATTGCGTGTAGTTCATTCACAACATTCTGCAGCATTATGACCTTGGTGCAGCTATTATAAATGTCAACCTTGAAAAGTTTCTCTATGTTATCCCACAGTTTTATTTTGAAGTCATGTGCATTCATAATGTTGGCTTTGCCTGGGGCCATACGCCCTGAACTTGATTTTTTTACCTCAATAGAAACCATCTGAACATTAAGGGCTGTGCTAATCTCCTTTTTCAAGTCACTAAGCATACTGTCAACAGTATATTTTATCTGTTCTTCTGTGCATTGCAGATTGTGGAACACCTTGAAACACTGCAAGAGTTTTGCCTTGTCCCCACTTAACAAGCTCAACTGCAATAATTCTGTGGCATTGTTTAGCAAATCTCTCTTTCTGTTATCTACTTGTTTTAATACTTCATCCAACAACATAATACCTTCAAAATTATAATCACTGATCAACTCATTTAACTCAAACAGAATTACAGCCTCTTTAGGTGGATTATCTTTAACCGAAGACAATTTATTCCATAAAGTTAATATTTTTGATGCGTGACGGAGTAAGTTACAAGTTATTTGTACTCTCTCCAGCATCAACGTTTGGTTTTCAAGCGCAGCGTAAGGACCATGAGTCCGATCTTTCAATTTTTCGGCACCTCGTAACAAGTTTTGCACTTGACTTCTAACAGATTCTAGCATAGCTTCTAGATCTGAAATATGGCTAGCTTGTGTTAAGAGATCATTGTGTTTATCCAGTACTTGCTTCTCCAAGCTTTTTGTGAGTTTGTCGATGCCTAAGGCTAGCTTATTAACTTGATCGCTCACAGAAATATTTTCCCCGATTATTGGCTTAACAGCATCGACTAGAAACTTACTGTAGAACTCGTCGTTTTCTATTTCCACGCATACATCTTTTGCGTCCATTTTAACGTCAGTACTAATTTGCTTGGAATAAATTCAATTGAGTGTAGATATATTATGCGCTACTACAATATTATATATTAGTTGTAGTTCCCGTACAGGTGGGACATTTCTACTGGAACAGGTTTTGATACTAGGTTTCACTCAATACTTCTAAGTATGGAGTATCATGGGACCAAAGGAATGAGTATCGAGTATTTAGAAGTATTAATTTTCATTGTCATTGCGTACTTGTGAAATATTTTCTATCTGAATCTGAAAATGTTTTGTATTATAGAAGTGTTTTGCAGTTTGTAAGTATGTAATAATATATAAGAATATTATAGGGAAGAAATATGTAATAATGGAATTTCATATTGCAAAAGATCCGTTGTATGCGTAAGACGGAGTGCTCACCAAACAAACGAGTATCGAGTATTTAGAAGTATTTAATACTTTAGTTATTTCGTACTCTATAAGTATTATGTACTCTTAAAATATTTCGAACGCTATAAGTGTTTTGTACTCTTAAAGTATTTCATACTTTATAAGTATTTAATACTCTAAGGAGCCATACGCATTGCGTTTTCATATTCGAAGACTCATTGGACGCGCTAAGAGTAGTTTTATATAGAAGTTTGCGAATCGAACATTGACTTTATTTCTTACACATTTTGATCTTTTACGGCTAGAAATTAAAGTCGTTCGTTTAAAAATCATACTGATACTTTTAGACTCGTTGATAGTTGATACTTGTTGATAGTTGTTGATAGTGTGTAAAATTTGTATTAATTATGTTTTTCCTTATTTTATTACGGTTAAAAATTAAAATCATCTATTTAAAAAAATGGTTTTATATTTGTTTGTGGTTTTGTAGAATTTGTGTTTCTTTACGGCATCATATCGTTCGACGGACATTTTTTGTCAGACATTAAGATCGTTCGATCGAATCATATTCAACTTGTCGTAGTCGAGTAAGAGGTGAATGAGACAGACATATTATGTGTGAGTGAGATGGAAGCCAGCACTGAACAATAATCGGCTTAAGAATTACGATCGGCCATTTAAGAAATATTTATTTTGACGTTTAATAATACCAAGTGAGAGCGTGATTCAACAACCGCACAAGGAGGGCATCTATGCTCGACCTAAAACCGACCGTAAACGTTAAAAGATAAGGCAATGTTTCGTATTTTTATATGCATCAAGTTTTTGAATGTAATACCGGTTTTGCTTTTCGTTTGACTGTGGCTGGTTTTGTATGGTTTTTATAACTCATATTTGTAACTTTTTATAATTGGTGGTGGTGTGGTGCTAGTTAAAGAAATAATTACTAAGGAGAAGATTAAATAATCAGACTAGATATAAGGATTACATTAAATAATGGTGCTGGTGGTAAATGGATACTTAATTTTTTATATAACTCGAGTTGGAATATGACTGACCGGTTGGCACAGTGGTAAGATACTCGCCTCTCACGTCGTGGTCGTAATCGTCGTCAGGTCGTGGGTTCGATTCCCACACAGGACAAGCATTTGTGTGCATGAACATATCTGTTTATCTTGAGTCTGGATGTAAAGATCACCGGAGGGCGGGCAGCAGCGTCCGCTTCTTAGTTCGGTGGAACATACTGCGATCTCCAACCCCGCTGCCGAGCGTGGCGATTATGGCACATTTCCCCCCAATGATGCAATCAATGGAGGAGGCCTGTGTCCAGCAGTGGACGATCATAGGCTGAGGTGGAGTTGGGATATTCCACAACTTCGCTGTTGAAATGTGAAGCTTGATTTTCGTAGTGTTGATGCCTACCTACTCCATTGCGAATTTAGGCGTTTGCTTTGATTTTTTTCTTTTTTTTGCTCGTCCACCGCAAAGCTAAGAAAATTTTTGAGAATTTGTCGCTACTACACAGAAAATTAATACTCCTAAATACTTCTAGGAACTAGTATTTGGAACGCGTATTTACAAATACTCATACTCGAAATACTAGGTACGCGATTTACCTAGTATATCCCATCTCTACTATCTGATATCTGTATAGACAATATACGTACGCACATCGAGCTGCTTGCTTTGGTTTTATTTTGTAATGTGGTAGGAATGAGTTGAGATTTATTTATAGTCTGTGATCAATAGGAAAATAGCTGTTTTTTTATGAATAAATTATGAGTTTTGAGAAAATCATAGCTAATTGACTGTTGTGTTTTAAACTGTACTATAAAACTGCGTTTATTTAATTAATCAAAAATTATTGAACCTTGGTACTGTCTTACACAGCTACCATCTATCGGGGAAAAACTGTAATATGATAAGATTTTAATAGTTTAGATGATTCTTTTTTTTAGATAAGATGGCAATTTTCTATATTTTATAATTTCAACCGCTCTTTATTGCTTAAATGTTGAAAAAATGAACCATGGTTTTTTTAATTTAAAAGCATAGTATATTTTTGTACTCTATAATTGCTTAAATATTTTTTTTTTTTCGTTTTACCTCGATCCAGGTTGTGGTTTGTACTGTTGCATTGTAGGTTCTCAACTCCCTGTTTATATTTATATATAGCAGCTTATTTATAGTGGCAGAGGGGTAGCAGTCGCCGTATTTAATATTTGGAAAAAAAATGTACAGGGCGAAATCTCGCAAAATGGCTTAGACATATTGCTAAACACGATCATTATGAATTTATTCTTATAAATGGATAATATGATCGTAATATATGACATTTGTTCATTACAGTCAGTAAAGATATGTATATTTAATATAGCTTTTGCCCGCGATCTCCGCGTGGAATAGTTGCTGTGGGTATTATTTTTTAATTTCTAGGATCCTTATTATGAAAATACTGCACATATAAACTGCCGCGGCGTACTTTAATATATTTTTATAGTATTATTTTTGTTTTTCCATCCTTTAAATAAAATACTTATATCAGATAATATATCAGATATCAGAATTTTGAGTCAGGTAAAATGTCTTATATCCAAATGGTGACACAACTGATTTCTAGCAAATTGTTTTATGTACAAAGTGAAATCAAATGCATGTCAAGTAGAATGATTCAAATAACAACAGTTATGGCTTCATTACAAACGAGTAAAAAGAATTTTAAGCCTAAAAGTTCCCCACCAGTGACCACCAAAATGTTTTGTAAGCCATCATTTGTGAAAATTGAAAGAAGCAAAATGTTTTAATTATGCCTTTTAATAAATTTTCTGCCCATATTTTTTTGTACATTTTCATCGAATTCTTAAAATTAAATAAATACAACTCACACGACCGATGAAAAAATATTTATTTAGAGTATTTACGAACGGTTCATAACATTAGCAATGGTACCGTACTAATCTACATAAATTTTCTTTAAGAATCACAATGAAAAAATGTTATATTTATTTTGTATGAGAAATCAAATATTATAAAATCTTAAACATCGTCAAGTTAAGGTGTGCCTTAGGTAACTTAAAAATCCCCAATAATTTGCCTGGAACAGTAATTTAAGATCTGATGATCTACCAGAAAAACATAAAAAAATATATCGAAAGATAATAATAATTTCTCCTAATACAATTCAGTAGCAATGGAGCAACCTGTGTATGACGGTATGTGCGTGCTCACTCATTACTATTTTATAATTATAAACACCTACAAATTTTGTCAATATATAAACTTAGCGTAGTACTTAAGTGTCTAGACAAACCTGTACTAGGTTTTTAAGATGATTTCATTTGTAGTTGTATATTTGTTCGTTTTTTTTATAAATAAAAAAAATATGTGGTCAAGGTTGCGGGAGTGCACTGGATGTGGGTGGCAGAGGACCGATCACTGGGAGAGGCCTGCGATCAGCAGTGGACTATCAAAGGCTGAGACGACTAATTTTAGGAACTCCATAAGTTTCGTATACATTTAAGAATCCCAATAAATCCCTTCCTTATGCCACTAAGTTATAATAAACATTCTTCACAAAATTTGTATTACACTTCTTATCATAATACTACAACCACTTAAAGGTTTACCATGAAAATATCTCAATAAATAAAAATTCAATAACAATACGTTATAATTTCAAAAGTGTAATGAAATGCCCCACTAATTTCCAACATATACACTTGCCAAAAAATCAACAATGGCAACTACTTTAGATCAAATATGTATGCTTTACTTTAGGAATACGAAGTCTGTTTTTATAGATAAGGGCCAGAAGTGGCCTATTTCTCCCGTAAATGTTGATTTTTTTCAGTTTCAGCACTGTCAATAATACCGTATTTAATAAAAGCATAATTAAAGACGGATGTCTTACAATTAATTAAGTTTACTTATTTTGCCTACAAGATTGTTATTGAAATATTTATCTGAAATGGTAAATGCTTAAAATTTTTTATGGGTCAACATTCTGTGCTTCAACATTATAAATTTTATGAAATTTACGTTCAAGTTCGAATACTTGGCTATTGAAAAGGAGTGTAAATTACAGTGTTGTTTTGTTACCAGGATATACATCAAGGTAACAAAAAATCATCTGAACAGTTTTAATGAATTCATAAAACTGCAAAGCCGTATGTACAGCCATGAAGCCAAGCCATGATAACAATTTTAATGTAATTGTAATGGGAAGGGACTGTAAGTAAATTTTTATGGTACTCAGCAACACTTGCATGTAACTGTGGCGTTGTTTTATTAGCAGGAACGCGTTTACCACGCAAATCAGCTTTAAAAGCTTATACTGAGATAAAGTGTAATACACGAAACGTTGTGAGATATCGAGGGATTTGAGCCAAAATTTTAAGCATTCATGTCCGAGACCTTCACCTACGTTTACAAAATTTGGGTCTTTTCGATCCGGATATTAGATACTAACCACTGGTTCATTCGAAATTTAAATTTTTATAAAATATAAATAAACTCGGCCATCTTTCCTTAGTCATCCCAAAGCTAGACCTTACACACTTTTTATCTGTACAAACGTTGGGTTTCACAATCTTAGTACTGACAACTTTAACTGGTACTGTAACATATTCTTTTCCTTGAATCCGCACAAGCTTATTTTCTGTCTGTTTGTTAATCTTACCCTTTTTTTCAAACCTTCCTGTATTTTACTGTCTTCAAATAAAGTGCTAGTCTTTGAATTTTTTCGTGTAGGACCTCGACATCACTTTCGGTATCAGTCACGTCTCTACCATTCCAAGAAGACGATGAAGCTTCAAAGTCGCCTTCATCCCCTATAAAAAGTTCGTATGTATTAATAAAAGTAAATCGTCCTTATAATATTTAAATTATAATAAAGCCTCACAAACTCACCTAAAACCTCACATCTGGGCCCGAAGTCCAATATTTGTTGTTTTAATAAAGCTGAGTTTAATATTTTGCCACTACGTCAATTCATTTTTGGAATGTCCCTATAAAAAGTAATTAGGTAGGTGATTAATAATATAAATAAAATTAAGCATATATATTTAGATTATACTCATTTTTAATACTTACTCTTCTGAAATAAACACCGGTACGCTTAACCTTCTTCCGTGACAACGCGAAGGTGGCTGAAGGGTCCATGCACTTTTCCGCGCTTATATATAGTGTATAAATTTTACACGCTTTGCACACTATTTTACGCGATTTATCCACCTCTTGGTTAAAAATGTGACTTTTTTAAATAACTTATTCTACCTATTAACACTTGTGTTAATAGGTAGAATAAGTTAGTTAAAAATGCAATCATGCAGAGTAACTTAGACACCCCCGATTGAAATCTGTTTTGATAAGAACATGGCAAGTTAGGCCAAGAAAAGTGTCTTATCGCGCAGATACTAACATTTTACAGTAAAGCAAATTGGTTTATCTCCACAAACGAAGTCAAAACCAGCGTGGTAAAATGATTTAACATCTAACATGATAAAATTTTCGATCAACCAAAATGTCATCATCAACTCCCTGCCCTTTTCCCACTTGCGTAGGCTCGGCACATTATGTACTACTCTTCCATGTATCCTGGATTCTAATGTAGTACATACTGTAACTGGATTTGGCTATAGTTTTACGGCCGGCCGCCTGCCTGACGCCAACCCTTCTTGGGAATATATACTTATATACAGCATTTAATATGTCATTATAAAATAGCACAAAATACACTAAATTTGAATTGAATGGATTGGATTGATTCTTCCAGAAGTTGGGAGTTCTGTTGCAGCCTGCGCTCGAAGTGCTAATGTTACATATTGGTAGGTATGATGTAAGCAACCCAAAATTAGACTCGGTTTCAATGGGTATTCCAATCTGTACGTAGTTGCAGATCTGCTGCTGATCAAATGCACCATCAACTTTGTTTTTCACACATGACTTATGTATGTGACTTAGATAAAATTTAAATAAATTAATTTAAAATATTTGACATGACAAACATGTTGATTTCAAACGTATTATTCAATAAATCAACTAAATGTATAACCTCTTGGAGGAAAGACAGAGTGACTTATAATTTTTTTTTGTTCACGTGGTATCTTAAAAAACAATTAAAAAAACTTGTGGAGATAAAGCCCAAAAAAATCAAATGTTATCAAATTCACCGATGGCTTATCGACCACAAAAGTGCTCAAATCAATATCAAACGAACATCACATAAAATGAACAGCAGTTACGACCTTTATGAGTAGCGAATGTCTTATAATCTTCTGATTCAGTACAAAC
The DNA here is from genome assembly GCA_018246295.1 of Papilio alexanor hazarajatica. Taxonomy (NCBI): domain Eukaryota; kingdom Metazoa; phylum Arthropoda; class Insecta; order Lepidoptera; family Papilionidae; genus Papilio; species Papilio alexanor. The sequence continues at coordinate 18,541 of DWLR01001280.1, forward strand.
ATTATGTCAAGTTACTACATTATTGAATTCCTTTAATTCTGTAGGTAATGGCTGTATCTTGAAAGTACTTATTTCTAGCAATAGGAAATTATTGGTTTTTAGACCATTTGGGACAGATTTTTATTTTTTAATAACGATCTAAAATGATATTCATACGACTTACTGTTAAAAAGATATGGTCGAATTTCTCATTTTTTTTTCGCTCTGTTGTAAAGTTGGGTATGTCAGGGTTACGCCCTTGTTTTCCGTTATCGATATGTAAAATATACATCGACGAAGATGGAAATATGCAATTCAAGCGTTATTTATTGGAAGAACAGAAGTGGCGGTAGAAACACAAATACCAACAAATGTGAAGAAGGATTTTTTTTATAGAATAAGGGAGGCAAACGAGCAGCGGGTCGCTTAACATTAAGTGAACCGACGCCCATGGACATCC
>DWLR01001281.1:0-18977 GCA_018246295.1 Papilio alexanor hazarajatica
ATATATATATATATATATATATAGTAAGATAATGTTTGATTGTTTGCAAGTTTGAATACTCTTATGTAAATCTAATTATTTTGTTCTTATGAACATTCAAAAAGCGTGCATAAATGAAAGATGACAAATAAAAAAGACACTGACCGCAATAATACTCGATAAAAAGAGTAAGATATACGCGTCTTTCTATGAACAATACATCTTATGATTTAAAAGACATCGATGTTACAATAAGGTTACTCATTATAAAAATAACGTTCATTTTACTAGGATTAGTTCTATTCACAACAGTGTATAATAAACTGCCATTAAGCAGCAGATTTTAGATTTTTCCATCTTTAAAATAAAAGTACCTATTTTGTAGCAGGCAGATTTTCGGTAGTTTCAGAGGTTTGTTTATATATTAATAATATTTTTAATACTTCATTTTAATATTTTTGGTTTGCATATAGATTGCATGTCAACATTTATTGATTTATAGTAAGTATTTTTCCACACAATCGTGGCATATCCACGCACAAATTATTTTAAAAAAAATAAAGTCATTAAAATTTGTAAAACTGGTGAAAGGGTTACCACTTGAAAAACATCGAGATTGACGAATTAAATTTGATACAAATAAAAAAAAAATATAGGCAAGCTGATTTTAAGAATTGGAAACTAATAATTATGTAATAGATTTAGATACAATGTCTCATCTAATAGTAAAAATAGATTCAGTTTAATATAGATCTTTTTATACTATTCGCTCATTCCGAAAAATTACGGTCTAGTCATTTCACATTCTTTAAAGCGTTAATACTATTGAAATAATTTAAATTAAATATTACTTCATTCATGCATAGTTTTTATTAACATTATAAATAAAATTATTAATAGAAAAAACAATTAGGATGCGTTCATATAATAACGAATACGCCTGTTTGCAGAAAGCTAGAAATTTAATGGAATTATGGATTGTTATTATTCAAGACTTCTGTGCTGTAAGAAGTATACTGTAAATAGAGCACAAAAGCGGTTACTGTTATGCTGTAAGGCATTTGCTATGCAATCCCAAAACGTAAATGTAACTTTATAAAAATACAATGCCTGCAGAGATGAAGGACTTTTGCCCAAGGTGGATGAAATACTCGAACCGGCAAAAAGTTACCATCAAGAATTTACCAAAGACAACGCATGCGGTCATTTATTTATTGATTTTATTTAAAACATTTGTTGATTGAAGCTGCTTTGGAAACTAACATAATTCGTTTGTTATAATGTAATTGAAGTATTAAAAAATAATCTAAAGATTCTGGATTCATTAATTTTAGATTGGAAATCAAAAATTAATTAAAAGGATTAACATTGTACGCCTCAATGTATGAGGTACGTATTCTATACGTACATTCTACGTAGTTACTTATTAGACAACCTTATTGGTACGCTCTGGTCTGTCGATGTTATATGTCTACAAGGAACTTTTTGAACCGGTTTTTTCCCTTATGCATTTTAGTTTTGACCGATCTATTTCGAGCAACGAAAAGTAACACGTAAGTAACCTCTTTCCTACATCTGCTCAGCCTGATTTGTCGTTTAATATATACGTCTATTTTTCATTTAATACTTTCCTACCTCGACCTTCTTCCTAAAGTAACGTGTTACATTTTTGTAATTCGTTAATAGTGCATATATTTAAATATTAACACAGATCTTCCTACCAATAATTTCCTATTTCTTTGCTTAAAAAGTAACATTTCTGTTAGGGGGTAATTATAACTTGCAACACAGGTAATGGAAAATATAATACAATCCAATGTCGTATAAAAATACTATTTATTCTTTCTTCAACAATATAACTCCTCTTAACGACGAGGCTTGATTACTCAATTACAGTGACGCAGTCATAATTTTGAGCCGTCAGGCCATAAATAGTTATAGTGTAACTTTGTAATGAAACATGTTTATCTTTATTTTTCTGTATTTGATAGATGTTGTCAATTATATTATTGGATGATGGTCGTGGAGTAAGTCTTAAAATTGTTACACAAACTCTTTTATAGTATCATCTGCAGCTGTCAACTAATATTTGTTTGATGTTTTCCCATTAGTAAAATGTGCTGCCATTACTATTTTTTTTAAATTACTGCGAAAAATAATAAATATAATAAAAATTTTAATTAAAAACTATATGTAATAGACATTGGACAAAATTGAACATTGGTAACTGTCCGACAAGGCATTCTAATAATATGAATAAAAAATATACAATAAATATTTCTACATATATAACATATAATGCCAAATAGTCAGCCCAAAAAATGTGAATGAATGGAAAGAAGACGAGAAGTATTGAACCGAGAACAGAGAAAAATCGCTTCAAAAATATGTTTATAAAACTCATGCTGTTATTTCTAGTAAAATTTTCCATCGTTACTTCTATTTATATAAAATTAGTGTGCGTGTTAACGAAAGTGTTCGTCAATTATATGTCGTGTAAACTGTATAATATATGTGTGTGTATGATTTATTTAATAGTGACAATAATTCTTTTCCATAACTCCAGTAAAAATATTTGCGCCTAAATAACTTAGCAATAATCGCATTATGTAGAAGATACTAATTAATTTTACTATTGCTAATTAAATCATTTGAACCTTTTTATTTTCTATGAGATTTCTACAAAAAGGTCTGAGATTTTGTTTTTCGTGAAGATTGCCAACACAAAAAATTCTTCCTAGTTTTCAGCCTATAAAAATTAAATGGAGCGGCGAATAATCGTTTCCATGAATAAAGAACATAACTCTGTGATTTTTACACTATTAGAACATAAATATTGTTTTTATTAAATCTTAGATACGCAAAATCTCTTGGCTTACATAGGACCTACCCTACGTATGTAACAATTAACAATGTCAATTTAATATTTAAATTGTTAGTTAAACAATTTTGGTCGTTTATAAATGTAGTCGAAATTAATGAAATGAAAATAATGATAAATGTAGTGAAATTACATACAATTATAACATGAGCAATGAAATGCTAATCTAATAGTATACTAAAACGTATATAAACAAAATATGCAATTCATCGGCGTAATCGCTTAAATAAATATTCCATATTGTAAATATTAGAGGACCATTATAAAGTAGTCATTTAAAATACTTTTATTAACTATTTTCAACGCATGAACTATTTTCTACTTCTTCTATACAATTCTCAAGAACCCCTTGTAATTTTTTGTTATTAAATGAGGAATGGTATCTCAGTCATTTGTGTTTTATGTTGCATTTTAGAAACAATCTTTAAGTATTTGATCATAAACTACATTTTCATCAAAAAATTCTATTATAAAATATAATCATCGGGGTTAAATAACAATGTATTTACCTCAGAATAACGAATATAACCTAAAATATCTAAAATTTATTGAAAGAGCATAGCATAGACAATTGTGTATTTTAATTATTCGGCCAGTTTATAACTCGCACTGCCCTAAGCGTAAACGCGATATAGCGCTGCTAGAATATAACTCATTTAGTAATTGTTTAAATATATTTATAAGCTTGCGGCAACATTAATCATCATTCATTTAAGAATTATTTATTTGCATCAATTTGTGGAATTCTATGTAAGTTGATATTTACATATAAAATAATTTAAGAGAATTATTTTTGTCAGTATTATTAGTAAAAAAAGAAAACAAAGTTGTTATTTACAAGGTTAACGTTATAATTGTGTTAGAAGTGTAATTTCTGTAGTCGCAAGCTTTCTTAGTGCTGTCACTGTAGGATGACTGCATTTGTCTTGAACTCGTTACGAAGGCTAGATATTTTTAAACTTATGACTTTTACCACTTGTTAAGTATCCTTTATATAATATTATATCCTAGCCTTAGTGCATAATAAACTTCTGTGCTACAAATGTTTCTAATATATGTCGATGAAGCAATTAGAGATTTTTAGAACAATATCTGATTACACTATTGTTCCAAATATAGTTTTTGAACGTTAATTAACTCATAACAAACCTTTTTATTGTTAGATTTTTGTTAATTTATTATCATAACCACAAAAACCAAAATGTCAAATTTTTATCCTGAATTGTTCTTCCTAATCAACCTGTATTTGTTAAAATAAATTAAAATTTCAAATAATGTAAACCTATTTATTTGAAATTTTAACAAGATAAAAAATTTTACGCCAACAAACTAGAAAACGCGAAATACAGTAACTATGTCAATAATTTTTCCAAAACCTTCCTCATTAAGATATTGGCAAACGTCTATATATTTTTAAACGCCAAAGGTGGGCTCACGATCAAACACTCAAATTTCAAAGTGTCACAAACAAACAAAATAGCGATCGATCGTATGTATTTCACTTAATTATATTGAATAAATATTTTTAATCATTTTTCGAATATACTAATCTAATTTATGCAAGTCTGTAATAGAAATATTGTCGTTTGTGACACTTTGAAATGCTATAACAAATTATAGCATTAGCTCCGGTTATGAATATCAAGTTAGTTAACGTTTGAAACAGTCCAAGTTTTTAATATGTAACCCCTAGAGTTAGTTGTTCACTCCATAGCCCGTGGGGCTAATTCCGTGGAATAATTGTTAATTACTGTAAGTTATATTACAATGATGTTGAATAAATATTTAAAAAATTACAAGTTTTCTTTTTAAATGTGGTACAAGTTGTCAGTGTGACTATTGCAATATGGTTATAATGATAAAGCTATAACAATAAAAATAGCGTTACCATCACTAAAGATTAGCTATAAAGTAGCTATGGTACGCGGTTAGTAAGATATTTGCTTTTCACGCCGCAGGCCGTGGGTTCGATTCCCACCCCGGACAAACATTTGTGTGCATGAACATGTCTGTCTTAAGTCTGGATGTAATTATATATCTATATACGTATGTATTTCCAAATATTACGTCCCAGAATATTATAAAATTTTAATACAGTAGCAGATTTGATGTATTGCAATAGATATGGAAGGTCAATTTTGTAAACGAAAGAGTAAACTAGATAATGGTTTACTTGATGTTTAGTGTCTACCGGTACCAATAAACTGTTTAGTGCTCAATCACGCTTGTTATGTACAAAATTAGCATAAGTCTTCACCTCTCTCGAGAAGGCATTATAACAACGGAAATACTGACGCTGGTAAGTTGTTTCATGTCTTTCTCAATGTTTTCAATGTCTGTCGCAGGCAGTGCCGGGGATAGTTGGTGCAAGTCCGACATAAACATCACTTGTCCCCGCAAGAGCGGATATGCGTAGGCATTTCCTCGCATTAAAGAAGGAATAGCCTTCTAAATCGTAAAAAAAAAACGAATATTTCCAATTTAATGTTTATTATTATAATATACAATTTAATGTTATGGCATAAATTATCATTTATTATGAGCTAAAAACGTCTACTGCTGATAGAATGCCTTTGAGCTCATCCAGTGGGTTCCAGTCGTTACATCACTTCAGTTGAAGGTTTTGTATGTCTGTGTCTTCAATTATTAGTACATTAATTTTATTACACATTACTACTATCGTATAAATTACCACTAAATTACAGAATTAGCAGATTTATGTAAATTATAAATTAGAAAATAAAGTCATACAAAATACAAAATCATATTCACAAGAAATTTTTCACTATAGAACATTATTTTATTTCACAAACGCCGTATAATTAGAATTTAAATTCATTATGTTCCTTGCCATTTAGAAGAATAGAAGTACATAATATTTATTTGACCAATCCAGGGCATTTTTTTACAGTCTATATATTCTATATACAAAAGAGAGCTGGCTGCTGGCAGAATTTGATGGAATACGGAAACATTCATGATCAAGTTTTAGATTTTTTGGCGTGGATTATAAACATCCCACATTTTTGCCCACAGGCAAACTTCAACCATAATTCAGTAACTATCTTTTATAGAAGAGTTGTCATAAGTGGATGTTTTATTTAATTTAGTGCATTTATAACAATTTTAATTTTAGATTCCTCCGCTTTCTGCTCCATATATTTTTAAATATAGTACTCACAAACCTTCGTGTTTGAAATATTCTTAGTATATTTTCCCTTCACGAATTCATCTATATATTTAATACGTCGAAGTTAACACTTCAACATTATAGTTAATAAAAAGGATGAATTATGTAACATTATATTTTTTAATTTTGAGATATGTTACTAGATTATGATTTCAACATTGGCGTCGGCACTACAATACCGTTGAGATCGCGGTAGATTTTGATGTGAGCCCATTCGCCAGTATCATAATCCATTTGGATGTGTTTCTCGATAATCAGCTGCCTATTTTTTCCACCTTCCATTGTGACCTTGTCTATACGCTCTGATAGTTTTATTTTTATGATAGACCCGCGTTCGGGATACGGGTTCACTGAAAGAAGAGATATTTATTTTAAAAATAGATACTTTTTTTTTGATGCGTTTAGTAGAATGTTAAATAGACTAAGGATAGTACGCGACCATAAATACGTCGACCTTTGGGTGTTCCCAAAGGTCTGTTGACAATTCATTTGCTTTCGAGTCGCCTAAAGCACTGAAAGTCATGTGACTTAGACTGGCTTGTGTTTAACAGAGATAAAGCTCTTTTTCTTATTCCTCGTGCGCTTAATTACAGAAGTTTACTTTTTGAAATGCCTTGACATCAGTGGAAGCAACTCGTCGACATTGATGTGTCGACGAGTTGCTTCCACCAGCTTCCAACCAGTTTAACCAAATTATCTGGTTGTCTTCGAACAATATGACTAAACTAATCGAGGACTCGTCGATAGCAGGTAGATAGTCTAATAGTTAAGTTCACTGGTCAATAAAAGACTTGTTCTTTTAGATAATTATAATAAAAAAGGAACCGATATTACAAGATTGTCTCTCTTCATAGGTGTGCAATGTGCAATATTTATTGCCGCTTACATTGTGAAGAGTAATGTCATGAAAATAGCTGTTAATAGTTTGTATCTTTTAGTCCTCGAAATTCAAATTTCATTCAAATTTTGTATTGTAAATGAGTGATAATTATTGGGCATATAACGCCATAAAAAAAACGTAACGATCAATTTTCTTTAGATTGAATATAGGTATTTAGAAAGCGTAATTAAATAAGTTTAATTGTTTTAATTACCTCTGCATCCGCGCATGAAATTCTTAACAATTATCCTATCCCTGCGAGTCTGGGGACGAATTTCCACTTCAGCTTCACATGGCTGTAAAAGAAATATATTCCCTTAGATGATACAAACGTTTTGTTCGTTTATTGTTAAAATTATTGTTTTCACTTTTGCAGATTGATTGGTTCAGATTGATTAAATAACAAATGAATCAAAATCGTATCATACCAATATCTTTCGCTAAATTTTCGTTCTTTGTTTTGCAATCCAAGTCCTTAACCTATTCGCTTGAATTGTTTTATGTTTGTTACCACAGAACTTCGTTATTAAAAAACCTATTACTTAATTTTTTTGATCAGGTAATTTGCAAGAGGGTCTATTTAACTTTAACTATCATTGAAACTTTTTTCAAAATAAAGGATCATGGCTGCTTATTTACTGCCCCAGCTTCGTTAAATATATATACTTTATTTATAGATATATGGAAAAAATAAAAACATAAAATATAGCCTAGGTTACTCGCTGATAGAAGGGTGGTGAAAGAATTTTAAAATCGGTTCAGTAGTTTTTTTAGTTTATCCGGAACAAGAAAAAAATCAAGTCTCTATCAAGATTATAAAGGCAAAATTATAATCTTGATTTAATTAAATTTGAGAATATTTGTTTTTAATTGAAACAATTTTTTTCTTTGTAATATTGAATAAGTAATTTGAGGGATGAAAAGATCGGCTGACTTTGTACTTCAAAGTTCAAGTTCCAAAGGCATTCAACGAAAATCTGTGACTTCGTTTTTTTTTTTTCGTCGTCCACCCAGCACTAAGGGGCGATAAAATCTCCAAAGGTTTCAAAGAATCACTGTACTGATCCGAAAATCGATGACTTTTTTGTCCATCAACCATTAATTTTTTTTCGTTGTCCGCCCCCGGTACCATGTCAGGCGACGCTGCCGCTGGTGTTTCTTACATTCTCTCTTCATTTACTTCATCACACGACTAGTATAGTCTAGTTATCTACTAAACGAAATGTACTTACCGTTTCGTCGTAGAACGACTCATACTTCTGACCTCGGAACTTGGGCAGGATGTACTCCGCGCCCAGCGGTGCTGATGTGATCTCGCCGGTCGCCTCATCGATGCGCTTGCCGGTCATAATGGCGTCTATGTCTTTCATCAATAGATTATCGATTTCCTGCTCTATATCCCCGTCTTCGAGACTACAACTACTCTGTGGGATTTCCATCTGAAAGTAGACAAAAAAATTCAATTTGAAAAAAAAAAATAAATAAAAACTCTACTGATTATATTATTATTATGAGTTTCTGGGTAAGAATACGAATGTAATTACATCTAACTCATCAAAATTGGTCGAACCGTTTATGCTAAACGTGGTCACAAAGGGACAAACATAAATACATACACGCAAAAACATTAACCTCCTTCTCAGTCGGGTAAAAACAGTTAAAAACAACACTTTTAAAAATAGTAAACTTTAAACGAACCATTTCTTGTCTATGGTTATAATAACACACCTTTCCTGTTGTCTATTCTTGCACGGTTTTTCGTTATTCACTAAATTCAATCGCTCAAAGAGAAAAATTCTCTTCCAAATGTTCAACTGCCAAAGTCAACTAATACCCTGTAGAAAAAAAGGTGTCATCAGTCAAATTTATTTTTTTCATCATTTTAAACATGTTATAACTTTCTTAAATTAATTTAAAACCGACTTAAAATTAATATAAATTTATTTGTAACTCATTAAGTAATTTACAGCCACGATACGTCCCATAACAAATCCATTGAATCCAAACAGGGCTTGTCTTGAATCTACTAGAAGCCCAAGGTTTACCCAATATTTAAAATTAAATGAGACAAACGTAAGAATGTTTCCTTTCCAACAGAAAAAAATTGAAATCGTTTCATAAATGACGAAGTTCTAAGAAAAGTAAAAAAATACAACCAAATTAAGAACCCCTCCTTTATTAAATCGATTACAAATAGAAACTTTCCAAAGACAATTCTTATTTTTAATTTTGCGCTTATATTTTCTCTACACTACGGTAATTGGAAAACTTCGAAGATTATTTAAAAATACAAAAACATCAATATATTTATGAAATGTATACTATAATACACATAAACAAAGGAAAAGGATAAAAGGGGGAGGGAGGAGGTAGCCACGCCTTAAATCCACTTGGCACAATTAACTACAAATCTATCCCCCTCTGATTATTCAAAAGAACCACTTAAATTGTATATGTAACTTAATGCTAAACAAAGAAAACTTGATAGATATTGAAGAGGATACAAAAAGGACATCTTATGAGATAGCACGACACCAAACAATATTACAACGAACACGACCACATTTAACGGAGGCTAGAGAACGAATAACGCACTCTAGGCGTGTGCCCCACCGGGCGGCGCTGCTGAATCGATCGAGCTCGTTCGGATTGAAGGCGCATGCGTCATCCTAGAGTTGTAGACCAGGCAGCCGCCATTTTGGGTTTTCTACAGATGTAATTGATACATGTAAAATAGCTAAAATATCTTATTTATTATAATTAAAACATCTAGCAATAAGAAATTTGATGCTTGTAATATGATAAATTATTTATTAGACATTTTTCGGATAAAGTTATTATTTGTAAAAATATGTCAGCTTATGGTTCCGATGAATAGTTAACCTTTGTTCCGAAGAGGGACGTTTTTAATAACATTGTATAAACAGATCTACAGGCTTATCTGCGCATCTAGACTTCCTAATGGAAGAAAGGAATAGATAATTGCCATCACTATTTTTTGTAGCGGAAAAGATGAAAGGTATTCAGTTTCCCTCTCTTATTTCCGAGCCCTTGACCCAGCAACGTTTATGTGTCTCATATAAGGACCAAATAATTGTAATGTTTACTACATCTGGATGCTGGTCAGTATCTAGTGAATTACGATAGGCTTATTACCTGTCACATTTGAGTAGTAATATACGAAAAAGCCTTGCTATCTCTTGGGCAATGAGAGTTTGAAAATGTCCAACAGTGAAGCAACACAAATGTCAACAATTGGTGACTTCGTAAAATCCCGCAATCAAATGACACAAATTCAAAAACGTTTCGCGCAGTACGAATTCAAAATCTCCTTGTTTTTAATTTAAAGATAATAGTTTGTGTTGTAAGATCGTGATCGTGTTGTATGCAGCACTCCATCAGGAGACATCTATGGTCAATCTGCTAACCAAATAAAAGATTACGTATTTTCTCTAGGTTATTACTCAATTCCTTATGAAAGGTTTATCGTGGCTGAAGGCTGGGTGAATATATACCGTGTTTTAAATAATTGTAGAGATTCGGAGCGATCTTCGGGGGGGAAAGGCAATCGTGAAGTAGAAATGTTTTAAACTTTTACGTTTCCTAAAGACCCAATGATTGAACTTGATTGTTTTTCGTCCCCTTCTCTTCTTTTTCTCTACCCGTTCCTCAGTCCTACATCGGTGCCGATAGCGGTGTTCACTCAACACTCGACAGTGGTATCAACAACAAATGTAGCACTATAATGTGCGCACTCGACCGGTAAAATACCACGACCTCACAGAAGATGGGGGTCAAGTAGACGTATTCTGCTTTTCGCCTAACGAGTAAGGTGCCGGAGAACTTATGCCAGTCCTCTTCTAATAGGCGTGGGAAGGTGAAGAGGATTTGAGTAGGGACGATGGATAGGAAAAGGAAATATTCTTTTTCCTGTCTATCCTTTCACCCATTTCCATTAGAGGAGGCAACACAACTGCAACTCATAAATGTATTGCAGATTCCTACAGGCAGCTGTCAATTAATATCTGAATAGCTTGCTTGTTTACTACTTCTCCAATAAAAAAAAAAACTTCTTGGGTTGCGTCATTCTTTCATAAAGAAGACCATCCAAGATGAATAAAAAGGAACATACACGTTGTGATGGTCTTGTGCTCGCTTTGTTATATTTGGGTATATAAACCGGTAATGCATATAAAACAATTGGTATAATTTTTACAGAGTACGTTTTAGTTGACATTTTAGTTAGCAATCTATTCGATAAATCGAGTAGACTAGAGCGAAAGAACATCCAGTGTTGTAGTCTATCTGGAAGTGCCACTTTACAAGCATGATATAATAATGGTGATATGTTTTATTTATTTTGACACGCCAACAAAATATGAAATTATCATCTGATCACAAACGTAATTACTTATATAGCTAACATTTTACAGACATCAAAATATTCCCAAAAATGGAATTAAGGAAAATGAATTGTGTGATTTACTTAAAAGTAATGAACAATACAATAACTTAATGATACGTAACATGACTGAACTTCGAGAGAACTTAGTTATTTCATATGTTTTTTTACAAATATAGGTAACTTTTTTTAATACATGTAGTGGCACAATCGAAAAAATATTTGTCTCCATTATTTTATTCAGCGTTTTATTACATTAATTTATATGCAATTCTGCCCAAAAGTACATTTTTACCAACACTTACACGATATCAGTGTATCCCAAACAAATATCTTCCCCTAAAATACTTTATAAGTATAATCGTTTAACTTTTTTTTAAACAAAAACAAAACCGACTTCAAATTTACAATTATAAGTAAAGGATGAAAAATAGAAAAAAGCTTTTGATGAACGATGATTCGAACCGCTTCATCGTTCATCGTGCGTACGGCAAAGGATAGGAACAAGTTGCCAGCGTCAGTGTTTCCATCAAAGTATGACGTGGATACCTTCAAGAGAAAACTGAATAGGCTATATCTAAACTAGCGCGTACGATCTTTCAGTCACATCATTATTTAAAATCTGGTGGAATTGTGGCCAAGCGCTAGTTTATTCTTTAAAAAAAAACATCATTTACAATATCGGTTGCCATGGTGATGACTGGTAATGCCAACAACAACTTATTGACACATCAGATTATCGAAAATAATGTACAATTTTGGGTTTACAAAAATCAATTAAAACTTTCACAGAAATCTCCGAAACCTAAGTGACATTTAAATTTAAATGGTACCAAATTGCGAATGTCTTCTTTCTAATAATTTTTTTAATCATTTCGGAAATTACGAAGTTCTGCGGTAACAAATATATAAAAAAAGTAAAAAAAAACAACCTGAGTCCATTTTTTTAAGTCGATTGAAAATGTATATTGATAAGATAAACCAATTGATATAAGAGTGAAGAAATTTATTAAGGATTACAAGGGCCTACTGGATTGATTTCACTGATTAATTTAGGGACTATATAATATTGATTTGGTGATATTATTGGGGGCGACATTTTGCGCCACCAGGCTAATGAGAGGATTTATGACGCTTGCTTTTTTGTACTCCAGTAGTGGCTTCGGCACCCTCCGCAGTAGTAGGACACTATTTTGCCATCTCCTTATTCTATAGAATCATATGGAATCATGAAATACCATGCTGAATTGTTATTGGTTATTTTGTCTTAAAATTTCACACAGGCGATTTCAAAATACGATTTTCGTACTCCATTGAAATTTATATCTTCCCAAATAATTTATAACAAATTCGTTTAAGTTGGTATTTTCGCTCGTTGAAATAAACTTTATTTTCATATAATTTCTACTTCAAAATTGTGCAAGTTGATATTTTTTCACCTTTCCGTCTTTTTCCGGCCACAAATAGACATTGCCACATTGTTTGGACTTTCTTCAATAATTCGTCTCACGATTGAAGTAAATATCTCTATAAACAAGGTAAAATATTTCATTTTTTATATAAAATATACAAAACTGAAATATAAAATATCAGAATTAATTCAATGATACTTACCAGTCAATATTTATTCGCGTGTTAAAATGAGGATTGCGATTGATCACCGACTGATTAAAAAACTTTTTGGGTATTCTTTCAAAATCATTCCTTTGTTCAACATTCTTGTCCTCAAGGCAGGATATTATATGTTTTCCAATCTGAAAATCGAAAACACATCTCTTAAGGTATTAAATATAAATAAATAAGCACGCTCATAACCTTGAGGGGCAAGCAGAGATTATGGGATTCCATTTGGCACGTACTTTGCACACCTTTCTCTCTTCTTTTACATACATAATCTATTTATACACGGACGGGAACTCAATATAACGCCTTTTCTTAGCAAGTCACAAAAACTAAACTAGTATTTGTCCTTTTACTTTCATCTTATAGATCCTGCATCTCATTTTACGAGATTGCGAGAAGATATTTTTTACTCATTCTCCTGACTCGGTTGGGTAACACCGTTAAGACGGTTTTGACAAGAGAGAGAGAGAAAGAAAGAGAGAGAGAATGAGAAAAGGAGAGGGGGAGAAAGAGCGACCTTAGAGTGCAAGTTGGCAGATGTGTGAGTAATTTGGTGAATTGATTTGAATCAAATATATATAAGGCATTTGGGGAAGGCATAGGCCTTCCTTCCTTCCTTAGCCTTGGCCTGGCCGTAGGTCCAGCAGTGGACTAATGATGATGATGATTATGATTATATAAGGCATTTTAACAGAAAGAAACATTCTAGAATAAGAGCTGACATATCAATTCTAGATCATAGTAACTTACTTTTTACACTTCTTATTCTGCTTACAACACGTATTTCGCTAAGCGTCACCATATTTAAAATGTTCAATACACCAAACTCATTAACTACCAACGCAACTTTCCTGATTGTCCCGCCTGCTGAAAAAAAAAGATAGAGTCAAAGTCCATTTTTCGAGTTTTACAAATAATAATCAACATAAAAAAAACCTTATGAACCATAAAGAATTATGTTATTTTTTCTTTTCAGATTGCACACAAATTTCCTACGCGGTTCTTTTAGAAATCTTTCTCAGGTTATTTTTAAATATAAATACATACATAAATGTTCTATATAAATATATAAATATAATACAATATATAAGTATACAGCATGCGAAAAAAAATATTTTTATAGGAAAGCAACAGACATTTACGTATAACAGTAATACAATCTAAAATCTTATATGAATTATTCGTGTTTATGGAAAGAAACACTTTTTATTTAATGTCTGGTGTTTGAATCCCATCATAAGTTATTCGATCAGCAAATTAGAAGAATGAAAAACAACGCGACAATTCAACTTGAGTAATAAAGACCAAGATTCAGCCGATTACTTCAAAATGAAAAATATCTTGTCAATGCGCGACGCATTACAAACCGATAAAAAGACAAATGAAGTGGAAGGAATGAGGGGGGGGGGAGCCCGCCTAAAAATAAATCGCAACACGAACTTTCGATTTCCAGTCATCTACAAAACCTTTAAACGAACAACTATATTAAACACTCCGTCTCTCTCTTTCTGTATATATGGCTAAATAATAAAAAAAAGAAAACGCAAATGTTTCAGAAGATATAAAAGAATATCTTATACGACAGCACAGCACGGAATATTAGAACAAGTACGACCAATTTCTACAAAGAATCGAGAACGAATGACGAGAAGCCCACTCAAGGTGTGGTGAACACTACGAGGTGACTCGATCGATCGAGCTCGTTTGGGTTTAATACGTATGCTTTAGAGTTCAAGTCGAAATGACAATGAACATTTTGTTTTCATTGGGACAAATCCCTCATACAAGAAGAACCCCAAACAATTGAATCCATCCATCCATCTCAGCCTATGAGTGGTCAAAGGCCACCCCATTTATCACATAATTTAAGGGAAATGTGCCATAATCGCCACGCTTGGCAGGCGGGTTGGCAATCCTTCCACCACAGTATGTTCCACCGTACTAAGAACAGGACGCTGCTGCCCCTCCTCCGGTGGTCTTTACACTCAGACACAGTAATTGTATAAGCCAAAGTAATATATTACAATTACTAGTCTAGGAAGAAAGTAATTTTACAATAGAAATTAATAAAGCAAATTAATGTAAAAATAATGCTGCCTCAAAAACTTCAAGTCACATTCTCACTCTTTTCTTTTCTGACCGAAACAGAGATTTCTGGAAATTTCTGTTTCTGTTCCTTGTTTTCACAAGGCTTTAAATGTTTTTTTTATTAAATGCATTATACCTTTCGGATATTTGAAATATAATTTACGAAGTTAATTTTATAGTCAAACGATCAAATAAATGTAATATCATGTTACGCACATTATTATTAATGTTATTTATGTTATTATCTTATATGATTAGGAAATCAATGCCTATAATGTCATCATCGTTTGATGATAATACTATAGGCATCAATTATGACATCATTTGATCATTTGACCACTTGGTTTATTTAACACGTTATTGGAATTGGTAACAAGCCTTTGGTTTCTAGGTAAAGATAACAAAGGCCTTTGTTCTCTACTGGGAGTCTACGAATAACATGTGTTTATATAGGTCTACGGGTCGACCTGCGCATCTAGACTTCCATTATCGATCATTTTGAGCGGGTGAAGGGATTCAGCTCGCCCCTCTCGTTTTGCATCCCCCTGACCCAATATCTACATGTACCGCACAAAGAATTCAAATAATTGTGATTTTTGAAATTTTGTTTTCGGACCTTGTTGGTTCCAGCTTACGTTAGGTTCTCTTTCTGTCACATTTGTGACCGAAAATAAGGAGAGTTTGTTACATCTGTCTATGAAGACAATAAGAATGGATTAGAGAAAAATTGTAAAAGAGAGCTTAAATACCTTACTTATCTTTCATTGCTAGATATCTGCCTTTTCTTGCAAAGGGTAGTCGTGTTTTGAGCAATGATAGAGCTCCGAAGGGATTGATAACAATTGCATGCGGGTGATGTACAAAAGATGGCGCTTTAAATATTTATATATAAAAAACCGTATACCTATATACAATATATATAATTGATTTGATCGTTTCCAAAATAATCGAAACATATTATATAGGTAAAATTCTGAAGAGCCTCGTCTGTAAAAAAAATAGGTTCAATAGGCCGGAAAATCGTATGGGCAAAATGATAGTCGTTTGGTGCCGTTCATAACAACCAAATATGGATCAAACACCTCATAACTTACATTTCCAAATAAAAACTCTTTAAAATTAAAATTAAATAATAAACTGTATACAACCAATATACAAATAGTCAAATACAATATTCGTTCCAACTAATATCGATGTTTTTACTAGCAACTAACTATTCGTTATAAATGCGTTATAACAGTTTTTACGCACAGCGGTAATCATTTTGAAACGTTACTTTTAGACTAATTAATTAAACTTTTACTTTTATTTTTTCTGCTTTTTAAATTTTTACTTATCACGTTAAATTTAAGGGTTGATTATCAATGAACATTGTTATTGTAATTTAAGCTAAAATTAAAATATACCTAAAACTTGGCGTTGGATGAAATAGTTGCCATTGGAAAAAAAAGAGAAAATAATCAGTGTCAAAATCACATTGCCTAATCAACGTATGTGACAAAGTGTCAAATGAAAATTTAGCCTGAAAGGTATTGCAGTTATTCATAATTTACGAGAAGGTTCTGCGATATTATTAACTACAGCTTTTGAAATTATTAGGAAAACCTGAACTTTAAAATGTCGTTTTTCATTAAACAATCAGTGCGTCGGGTAAGTAATAAGTAAAGGTAATCTTATATTTCTTGGCTCAATTCGAGATTAATAATCGAGCGATATATTAATTCGGTTATTGTTTTTCTTATAGGTTCTATCGCCTGGGCTTTCGGCATTAAAGAAAAACAAATTCTCTACAAGTAAGTAGATTACATAATCAGGTTCTAAATAAATAATAAAACTTCAGCGATTAACTAAGGAGCAAAAAAATCTATGTCACTGATTTTTTTTATTCAATTTATTCTAATCAATAAATAAGACTATAATTGTTTTAGAAATTAAAAGTTTCCTAAAATGTCTGCTAGTACTGGATAATAAATTTATTGAATTTAAGTTTGAAAATTCTAACAAGGTCAAATATAACCTCATTTTATGTAATTTACTAGGATATTAAGGTATATTTTATGTTTTAGATTGAATTACTTTATTTCACATCCTGGTCTTTTCTGAAGATATCTTATTATAAATCTAAATGATCAATTTGTATCTAAATATTTAGTTTTGAACCAGCCATTTTGGAATTCACAGAGTACATGCATATCTATTTATATATTTTACACTGGTTTCTAAAGTCAGATAAAATCGACTATCAATATACTAAAAAATAATTATGCACATAAATGAAATCAAGGCTGTAAAGCTGTTTTTATTTTCATGCATGTTAACCTTTTTACATTTTTTAATAATAAATTTGTAAATTTGAACATAAAAAGTAAAACCGGATGAACTAAGAAATGTTGGTTATGTTAATATATGAAAGTTGGTTTTCATTTAAAAACATAAGAATATCTTAAAGTCATTTTGTTAATAACTTAAAATATTATAGTAATCTATCTTTTGTTACAAAATTTCAGCTAGTGCTGCATTTGCACCTAAGATCCAAAAACCAGCACCTGACTTTAGAGGTACTGCAGTTGTCAATGGAGAATGTAAGGAAGTGAAACTTGCAGATTATTCCGGGAAATATGTTGTTCTATTGTTCTACCCTCTCGACTTGTAAGTTGTTTATATTTTTAATACATTATTTAAATGATGTTAATAACAGCTTTATTATTGATGCTGTACATTTAACCCTTAAATGCATGTTTTTTATTTTTTAAGCGAATTAAATTTATATGGGTGTAGTATTTTTTATTTTTGTTAGAAAATGTCATGTGTGGCATATAAGTTACCATTTACAAAAAATGTGATCCTCATACTGAGTGAAAACTAAAATGGCATTGAATTGGTTTATGGCAAATTCCATCACAATGCATTTTTTGTCTATTATTGAATGTGGTGCCATTTTTGTAATAAATTTTAATTGTTGTTTTCAGCACATTTGTCTGCCCGACTGAATTGATTGCATTCAGTGAAAGAAACAAGGAGTTTGATAACATTCAATGCCAAGTTATTGGCGTTTCCACGGACTCTGAGTTCAGTCACTTGGCATGGACGAACACACCTAGAAAGGTATCTATAATATATTCATAGTTATAGTGCATCAGAGAAACATACATATCTATGTTTATCTCAGTTTATTACTTGTGTTGATTGTATGTTTGTATTTTTCTTATGTATTATTCCATGCATGCATTGCGCATACATGAGACTTCTTTTTGTTATACATATGATGATAAAATTTCAAAACAACAAACATTGTATTAACATATTATCAAGCTTTTCATTTATGTAAATACACTTTATTATATTCACTATTACAATTTACCACTCAACCCATGAAATTTACTGTGGTAAAAAATGCTCAAGAAAAATGTAAATTTACATTAAAGTGAACACATTTACATAAGATACAGTAAGTAATAGCATATAAATAATGGAAATGAATAAAAAAAAAAAGTCCAGTTAAATACATTTCAACAAAAGAATAAGATGAGAGTTCTGACATTATGAATGTGCACAAAGAATACAACTTGTGAAAATTACTTTGATTACAATGAGCTCATCCCGCTTCCATCACCAAAATCGTAAGAATTCATCCGTAACGAATTTTTGAACAAGTTATAATTTTTTTTGCAGTATTACACCGTCTTTTCCTGATTTAAAGTGCATAAAAAGTTTTTTCTGTGTGTTTTTTTAAAGCTACCCTAAGGTCAAATCACAGTCCTAGAATCCTGGGGTCACAGGTGTCAAGTATAACATAACATAGCCCACTTTTACTTAATTGTTTGTCTATATTAAATTAAAAGTGAAATCGAGACCAATCTTCCAAATGTTTTATGTTCTTTAGGATGGTGGATTAGGAAAATTAGATATTCCCCTGTTAGCAGATTACAAGAAG
>DWLR01001282.1:0-18972 GCA_018246295.1 Papilio alexanor hazarajatica
CTACGAGAAATCTCCATATTTCTTCTAAACTTTACTCCTTGAAGTTCAGTTGCGCAATGATCGAGTGATTGATTCACTGTGGTGAAATGCTCTAGAAGCTTCTACATTGTCCTAGTAATCGATCGAAAAAAGTGGCGGGTTTATTAGTTGCCAACCTAATATATACACGATGTGGCCGATATATATATATATGTGTGTGTGTGTGTGTGTATAATGATTATCCGTTATCTATAAAAATAAGTTTAATATTCGCCTCTAAACTTAGGAATGTTACAGGTGAGTTTTTTTTATATTAAGATGGATGATGCGGATACAACGCGCGAAACTTTCGTGGCTGAAAGAATTTGCCGCGTAACAAGGGGCACAGATGTAATACCGCAATGTTTTCTCCCCAACCTACCCTTTCCCATTCGTTTATTGGCTGTTCATTTTATGTAAGAGAACGTGAGCAGAGTAAAAATAAACTTTTGCAGAAAAATTCACAGCAATCCAAGATGCAATTTTTATGTTACATTCATAAACGGAACAATCTTGCTTCTCGTGGAGACCTTTTTGTCTTCTTATATAAAATATTTTTAGTTAAAGTAAAAGAATATTACTTTGGTAAATATGAGTAATATCATAAATGTATCTCTTGTAAAATTATTGAAGATTTTTTTATGCCTACAATCCGAATCTTAGTATAGTGTATTACTGAGCAAAAACTATGTTAAGTCTTCTTTTTATTTTTATAACAATTATATTTCTTAGAAGGACTTACGACCTATCAATGGAAGATCTACGAGTCCATTATCTCTCTTTTCTTAAAACGAGAGAGAAGTAGATAAGAAAAAAGAGAAGAGACAAGGGGTGGATCCAGTGACACGCTGATATGGAAATATAGAATACATTTCTATATTAAAACAAATCTATAATATATTAATCATCATCTCAGTTCCCTGTACACTGATTTCCGCATCGCCTTATCGTCGATCATTTCAGTTGTTACTCTTCGTTATCATTCTATGTCGACATATACCTCCACATTCATATCTAAAACTCTCCTTGACACTTCTTGTCATTCTTCCTTCCTCACAATATGCCTACACCATACTAACCTTTTTAAATTTTAATCATAAAAATAATAAAATTATTTATAATGTTGTCTCTAATACTTTAAAAGACTAAAATATTTGTGTAAGTGAGGTTAAGTACGCTTGGCTCTCAGCCACAAAATTACGATGTGGCCGAGCGTCAAGTGCACTTGGCCTTAACTTATTTAAAAGTAACTATGAATCATTGAAACCACCAAACTTGAAATAATCAACATGCGTTGATTTTCATGGGTAGTAAAAAGTGCAGTTACGTAGTAAAAAGTCGTAGTTTAATAATAATGAAATGTAATGTGTACCTGGTTAATCACGTTTTATTATTTGACTAATATAACAAAACAAACATTTCAAACTTATACGACTACAATCGCTGCAATCTTCTACAAGACTTTTTTCGCCGAAGGCCGAAAACTTCGTCCGAGAATATTTTTCCCCTAAACCGCATTTATGTCTTATCTGAAGAATAAGCTGTTACTATTTATTTTACGTCAACTTTTTTAAGTCACTTAAAAATAACTTTGTGCCGGCTAACCATTACCTCATACTTTACTTTCGTAACAGCAGAGATAAGTTAATTAAACTTAGTAACAATAAAGAAAAGATCTAACGAGTTAACAAAGTGAATTGTTATCTACATTACGGATCGTAATAGACAGGCGTAATACCGATACAAAGAAAATAAGATAACGAGAAAATCGGATAACAGTAAATTAAATTAGCGCGCTTTTGTCTTATAACTATCTCAATTTCAGGGTATAAAACAACATTATCTATTGTTATATAGTGTTATCTATTGTTTTAATTATTGCTGTTTTTGTTATTCTCACCTCATCCAAGAACTTAACTGAGTATTAAATTATCTTCATTATGTTCTTAAATACATTTTTAGTGTTTATTAGTGCTTCTGAAGGTCAAATAAAAATTAACTTACAAAAAATATCTAAAAGAAGGTGGCAAACGAGCTATATAAGAATTTGCGAGTTGCAGATGCGTTGCTTGCGTTTACCTTTAATAATCAGAGGGGGGTCATAGACAGAAAATGGACATTTCCTTCTCCTACCCATCTTCTGTGTCTATCTGTCCAATCTGTTTTTATGTGATCTTTCTTGAGTGGTTCGTGACTGTATAAACCCATCATATGTACCGGGTCGACGGAGGTTATTAAGATATTGTCGTTTGCCGTACTGGCGGAAGCCAAGCTCTCAAGGCTGCTGTAGCTATAGCACAACGTGGGACCTCGTCCCTAGAGGCGAGCAATGGACTCACAATGCGCTCTGCAGGCCGATGCCTATGCTGACCATATCTTGGTGGTGATGCCTCATTATACACTTGACAGTGTACAACACGCATTGACATGCGAGAATCGATTGAATTTTTGCTTGCGCAGTGTTTGTTACGGAATCCAATGACCGACTATTGTCCATAATTCGGGGAGAATGCAATAGTGGATCGGCACTCATCACACACGGCAGAATGTGTTGTCGGAGCCGTGTGTTCTGTAAATCATAATTATAAACCATTTACAAGTGTTTCTTAACCGAGCCCTTTGCGAGCGCGATGGGGTGTTAACATAACACATTATAACACAATGATATTTATCACTGGCCAAATATAACAATAAACCTTTAGAAAGATTAAAATGATTTTCATCTTAGTCTCATATATTTTGAGGTCGCTTTTATATCGACTTCGTATTATTTTTTGACTATGCTGAGAAGGCGATAGTTACAATATGTAAGTTAAACTTCCCACGAGCGTTGTAGCCAGGATGCGGGTGTCCACTGGAAGAAGGTGTGAGTAAAATGTGCCCAATATTTATGGTTATAACGAGGGAGGCCACTTCTAAGGTAAGGAAATTACTCATCGATGTGATAAATACTGTATGCATTAAAAATTAAAATTATTATATTAAAATCTCTTATCCGCCCTTACGGGGGTAAAGGCAGATTATGTCGGACTACCACCGACTAAAACCTCACGATGTGCCTCCCATGCATATCGGCGGAGCTACGGGAATACTTTTATGTTCCCGTGACTCTTATACTCTCATGTCACAACACATATGTTGTGACATGAGAGTATGAGACCTGCGCTGGATGATGATGTTGGTACATCATCATCCAGATGGAGGTCGCAGGCATAACTGCGACCTCACCTGTACCTATACCACCTATACCAACTACCAACACAGCTACGGCTTTGGGACCCACCCCACTAAATCACCGTGATAGTATGGATCTGTACTGTAACACTTGAAAATAGTACTCGAATGAAGATTGTATCCGAATCGATATTTGAAGTACTCTTCCTTAGCATGTTGAAAAATGAGATTAAAAAACAACAAAGTCTTCCTTCGTCTTTCTTCCTATCGTATCCTATCATTTACGGCAGCGTTAAAAGCTTTGAACAAAGATAACAATAGCTTTTCAAATAGTAGTAGAGGGGACTTGCTGTTTAGGAGGGAAATGCTATCGAGTTTATAACTTATGCTTTTTCTACGTCAAAGTTTACTTGGTAAGTTTAAAATATGTATGAAAATGTATGATTACTTTCTTCAATGTTTTATTAATATACACGTTATTTCCATATATTTTTTATCAAACAAAAAGTATCTAAAATCATTTAATAGCTTACATTAGTGGAAAAGTCCTTTTGATAAAGAGTGTGAGGAATTTTCCAATTTACAGAAAGGCGGGAGAACGGTCCGGTTGTGAAAGATCGAAAACATTTCCCTCGCTTAATTCAGAACGCTATAAATATTTATCCATTTCTGCCAAGTTCCCTCCGTTTCTTAGTGCCCGAAGCTACGCCGTTTGAGAATAGGAAACGAGAAAATTTCTTTTATATAAAAACAAACTGCCCAATGCTCTCAAATTGCTTTTTGTATCGTATTATATTGAATCTTAAAAAAATATTAAACGAAAGTAAGTTTAGACACACTTTATCCAATTAGCCTTCAAATACTCAGAATCAATCGTTTGAATACAAATTGTAGAATTTTATAAATAATTAGACAATAAGTTCAGAGAAACACTTTTCAAAGTAAATCGTTTATTCTTCATAAATTTTATTTATTTATACACATGCCTGGCAGCACAATGATAGAGTCCGCAACAACAAAATAATGTAATGTGAAATACCACAACCTTACAGAAGACAAGCGAGAAGTAGAAGTTTTCTCCTCAGACGAGGAGTGAGGTGCCATAATTTTAGTCCTCTTCCCGTTCCCACTCATTTCTAACAAGGAAAGAGTGGGAGAGGAAAAAGGATTTGAAGGGGAAGGGGATAGGAGTAGGAAATGTTCATTTTCCTGTCTTTCCCCTCCTCTGTCTATTAAAGTTAGGCAATGCATCTGTAACTCGCAAATGCTTGTTCCAGATGTTTATAGTTAACACATCTTCTTGTATAAAAAAAACACATTAATACTCTACATCACTTCATGTTATGTCGATGTCACTACGAGTTAAGTAGCTTGTTAATGATGAAAGTATTATTATAATATGTTCTGTAGTTTCGGAGTTTATCAGTCACAAACAATATATTTTTTACCCCTATATAAGTCTGTCAAATCAACAATTTTAAGTGTTTAGTGAAATTTCGTCGTCAACTAAACAATTTGAAAGGTAAAAAGACTACTTCTGACAAGATCGTACAAAATAATTTACAAATATTTACGAAATTAAGATTATTCGTACCCCTCACTTAATAACTCGGCGATTCTTAAAGGACTACTATTTTAAACAATATTGATAAACCATTGCAGTGTAATGAGTGAATAAGTGGAATTAGCTAAACCCATACACCACCATTGGTTGCAAGTCACTTAAATAGCCTCTAGTTCCATTTCTTTTTAATTAGTCTTGAATATTGCACCTCATAATAAAGTTCGGAAAAAGCGAGTCAAGATTAAAATCTATTAATATAACAACCTTAATGTTAGACGGTAAAGAACAAAAGAGAGGATATGCGAAGCAAGCGTATAAGAGGGTCGGATCAAATGCCAAAAAGGGTTAACGAAAGTGCAAATAGTGAGTGTTTCGTCGTGCACGTTTTTGTCAAGTTGATACTACACGAGTACATGTGCATGAAAAGGCAATTATTAAATAGTGATACTAATATTATGAAAGGTAAATTATTCTCTCTATTAATATTTTTTATTAATGATGCTATTCTAATCAGTTATATTTAAAGTGTCACTAAAAGAAACCTTAAAAAAGTTAGTCCAGTTTTTTATGTATATTTGAATAAATAAAATTATCTGAATTATAGAAGCATCATCTCCCTGCCCTTTTCCCACTTGCGTAGGGTCGGCACAGTATGTACTACTCTTCCATATATCCTGGACTCTACTGTAGTCCATACTGTTATTGGTTTTGGCTATAGTTTTACGGCCGGCCGCCTGCCTGACGCCAACTCTCCTCGGGAATGAATGATAGAAGCGTCTTCGAAAAATATTAACTCTTTGTCCGATTCTGTATATATTTATAGATATCTTTATATTAAAATTACAATGGATCTCTGGTGTTTTCGTAAGGCTTAATTATTTATTTCGTAATATCCTTAAAGCTCAGTTGCGTAACCGTATCCCTTTAGTTAGAGATTTGTGTCAGACCGCAGGTCTTGCATTCTATTTGCAAAAGATTTTCATTTAAGTTATATATGTTGCATTGAAATAAATAATGACATAGCAAAATTTATTTTAGAACGTAGATATCATTGTTCTCGGCAAATCTGCTGCGTGATAAATGATTTAATGTTATTAATGATTTAATTTTAGCTTCATCATGAAGCCGAAGGTTTGTTATAATAAACGGCGAAAATGTATTTTTAAGCGATTTATTCTTTTTTCGTACCAGGTACGCCAATACCGATAGATACATTTAGAAATATTGTAGTATCATTAAAAGTTTGTTCAATGAGGATTAAATAATGAATCGTTTATGTATGTTTTAAGTCATCCTTTAAATCTAATAATAAGGATTTAAATTTAGAATTAAACGTTATTATTTTTTTTAACTTACTTCACGCAGTTCTGGTTCTTCAAATTGTAGCTGTCAGAATCTGAAAAAGAAAATTGCATAATAGAAATAAGGACGAGTGTTTTTTTGTTTGGTTTTACCATACTTATATTTTCTTTAAGTAATCATTTATACAGGAACTATTTATAAATAAAGTTTTACATGGATAAAAAGTCTCATAAACTACAATACAATTTATCTACTGACTTGTTTATCGTCTTTATTGTTCTTGTTTAGCTTCCATGAATTTAAATGTAATCTCGAAATGTAGAATAGAACAGCGCATGTAAATATTTATTTAAACAGAAATTTATATAGAGCCCTTGTCTGTTGAGCACCATTAGCGTATTGCCCAATGAATGGCGTGTTAATAAAAATGTTAACAAAATATATAAATACATGGAGGTTAAGATATACCTTTTGATCCTTTCCAAGTCAAGGTATTTTATTAAAATACACAGATCATAATGTTACATCACAAGTTCAGGAAAATAAGATAATACGAAATCACCCTCAACATTTTTCGTACGCACAAATTCATCTCCACGTCAGAGTTAACGTAAATAAATTAGAAACCAAGTCAAGCGTGACTGACACATAGTCTCTAGGTAGTCGTCTTGCCTTCGAGTTTTACAATTTTAATGCTGAATTAGACACAATAACAGTTTAAAAGTCTGGTATTTGTTATAAATTATATTGAATGAAAATAAATATTTTAATAAATATTTTTAAATCGTTTCTTTTTAAGAGACTTTTAAAGTGACAAAATTAATAATATTAAATTTCTCTAAGCCAATTTTATCTGAATTTCTTTGAAACAATGACACAAATTAGTCTTTATCGTTTTACGAGTAATGGTGAAGTCAAAGCTATACAGTGTATGATACATAATTGTTAAGCGCCTATCAAAATATGATACGCTACCTTCAGATTTTATACAAAGAGATTTATTTAAAACGTTAGTTTACGTAATTAAATTTACACTAAACCGCCGGACGAAATATTTGCAAATTATTATTGATTCGCGGTAAATTGAACAACTAATCTGCAATATATATACATCGCGATGTTGAAATAATATTTTGAACGATACAAGCAGACAACTACCATAATTACTCGCATAAATATTCACATGTAGTTTGTGGCCTGTAGTTTAATGTGAAATATTAAAATTATAGTTTTCATTTACGTTATTTTGTATTCATTTGTACGATAAAAATGTAATAATAAAGAGTACATACACTGTACTGTTTTTAAGGTAAAAATTATGATTTTTAAATTGTATTGATATCTATTTTTGTAATTTTATATGTGATTTGCAAAAATGTAGTGATCGAATCTATATTTTTGTATGCTTTTTTAATTATATACTATGTTATGTTACAAAATCATTTATTTAAGATATAGTTCACCTATAACATTGCGATATTTATAAAAATATTTCTTAGAAGAGATGAAATTAAATTTTCTCAATCAATAGAAATTGTACCGACCGCTCGTTTCACCCGCTAAAGTAAAAGAAATGAAATCACTTTATTGGTGTAAATCCGAAACCCGTCTCCTTTCTCATCATCTTCACGAGGTTGTAACGTTTTTATAATTGGATTAGTCCAATAGGACGATGTATTCCTGGTAATTAGTTGTGTATTATAACAACGTGTAGTTTAAAATACATTTGTTTACGACTATGAACATATTTTTTCTTTTCAACATAACTTTTCAACTAACTTATATTTGAATTACATTTGAAAGATTTGTTCAAATAGGGTGCCTCATTAAATATATATTATAAATAATTTCATGTAATATTTTATATGCTAATAAACTGGTCCTTTAAGCACAGTAATAATTTCATTCTTTCATTAAGTAACATAGTACAAATAGAAGCTGTGGGTAAAAGTACACACACGAATGCAGCATGTTTTATTTAAATATGTGACTATGTGTTTTCACAGTACATTTGCGTCACACAAGATGGTTATATTTCACCGTAATGTCCATATTATTTTTACATTATTCCATCTTACTGAAAGAACATTTATGTTTGTCGGGCTTACGAAGGAATACTTTTTTTTTGGGATAAACCATATTTTATCGTAAAAGGGTTATCAAATTATGAATGAAGGCGGTCGGTATTTTTGTTTAAACGTAAATTAACGTGGCGAGCATTTTTCATTCGCGTTGTGATGGAAAAATGAGACAATGGCATATTTTTTTATTTTTATTTCTAATTCAACATGTTATCAAAGTGTTCTGTCGACTTCCTTGTATTGTATTCTGTTCTTATCATCCCTCTACCGTCATCTGTATCAAAAGCTTAATGAAATATTAAATTAATGTTTCTTTATGTCAAATATATAAATATGTATGTTTGTTAAACATATGTACATACGGTGTTTGCATGATTTCTTCTTTTAAATCATGTTGTAAGATTTAATTTTTTAAGTCATTCTAGGCGTTAACACGATCTACTGAGCGCGGTCTTTTGATGCGTTAACACATGTTTTCTGGTAGGTCAACTTATACTGTTATAAAACGAGCACCTACTGAACCGAGAGAACGCTCAACCCTCGACAATCGCAAGCCACACGATCCAATAGTTAAACGCGATTGTCTTCGGTTTACAGTAGCTGTCAAGAAAGAATAATAAAATATTTTTTTATATACCACTACAATCTGCTACATTATACACAATGTATCACAATACTAAGGTGTATAAAGTCATACGTAATTACTTTTAATCTTATTAAAGCATACGCAAATAATAGGCAATAAAAGGCACTAGGTAGTTGCACAAAAATGACTACATAATTATGTTGATTTGGTACTTTGGTACTTAGAACGGTTAGTTCTCCCATCATTGGGAAGCTTTTATTACAGTTCGCTTTTATTACGGTATCGAATTAAAAAAAATCTTACATTTGAATTAACAATAAAGTCTTAAAAATGTTAAAAAAAAATGAACTGCGGACTACTTTTTATTTCTATCTCCTATAAACGGGGTCTTGTAAAATTGTTACTTCGCCGACTGCCGCGAGGCTTTTGTTTATGCAAGACAAAAGATGTTGCAACAAGTAGACTGTTGCCATTATATGCACCAACTTGCTTCTGATTTGCATTGTTGACGAATACTGTAAAACGTTGGATGTTGTTGCGATTTCAGATAAGCTTTATTTTAAAATATTGTCTCCTAGTTCCATAACTATTTTATATGGCATTGTACATAAATACTAAGTGCTTTTTTATTTAATGTCGATATGTATTGCAGAATTCAAAAGGTTTATGAAACTGCAATAAAAACTACCGGTTTTTCTACGCACAGAGGTTATTTGAAAAGATCGACCGTTTGATGGAAATCTACATTGACTTAGAAAATTAAATGAATATATTAATGTATTATTATATATTAAATTAATATTAGTAATTATATGCAAAAATTAATAATTCAGCTGCACAGCTTAAGAAGGTTTAAACATATTTAACGACAGTTGTATAATTGTGGATTCGAACTCTTGGACCTTTTACAGCATAATACACAGTACATAAAACTACAAATGTAATAAAACATAGTTGGCGAATTTTTCCCAAATAATAACGAAAGAAGCAAAATATTAAAAGAAAAATTTACGCATTTCATGGAAGGACTGTAAATTCGAGGCGCATAGAAAGAGCAAAATGGTAACAGATGATCTAAATGGAAACGTTGAAACATTATTTGTTCAGGCGATTGCTTACCAAGATAACAACAAACATTCAGCGATTTGGTTCACCGGATGATGGAGTTTATTCTTGATTGTATCTCACATTGCATTGAGAAATGTAGACAATACAAGCTGCAATAATATAGTAAGCTTAATTTATTTATCTACACGAGCGAAGCTAGGGCGGTTTGCTAATTAGTTAATATAATTATTAACACCTCTGTGTTGTGTACTTTGCTATTCCTTTATACAAAGTATTCAAAAACAGCCTTGTGACACCAAGAAGCTCAGTATTAATCAAGGCTTAACTGTTACGATTTGCAAGCGCTGAGACCTGAATAGTTAACTACAACACTGGCTCGATTGTCGCCACAAAATGAATTGTTAGTTAGCACCGTTTTATAATGGCGTTGTTAAGTTCTAGTTTATTTTACATTGAATAAATTATTATTTTATAGGAGAAGGGTAATCGGGGGCAAAAGAATGGTCGACTAAAGTATAAAAAATAACATTCGATACTTTATTATTACGAGTATATTACTGTTATGATAAATCGATTTATGGTTACTCCCAGCTAACTTCTATAACATAATAAGATCCCAATCTAATTAAATACACTGACGATCGGGTCAAGTTTATTGGATGAATACGGGAAGTGATCAAATTAATATCGAAATCCAAAAAAGTTGTCTTATATGGCATAGTATAATGCATTCTTTTGTTTTGTTGCACAGAATATACTCCATAGCTAAAGTTTTTAAACATACATTACAGTAAAGTGTTCGAGTGCAGAATATAAACATCTAAACTTCATCGCAAGAACTGCAGCGACGTGGTCTTCCACGGCGATTGCTTTTCGAGATAACAAAGGAATGAATCTACGGAATGATACGGTTGCGTTTTGTTTTATTTATATTGAACCGTAACAAGAATACGTTTTTTAAATGGTGTATGTCTTTCTTAGAAAAATATGAGCTGTCTAGTCATCCATTATTGCAACTACAATGAAATGAAAACACTACAGTCTTTCTTAAATTTTTGTATATTTTATAAATCTTCATTATTAGATTGTGTGATCTACAATGTAGACAATAAATCAATATATTATTTTTTCCTATAGTATTGATAATACTTTTCACGCGTATAGATGCAATTAAAGAGGCATTAAAGCTAAAGAAAAACGTACAAAATATACGTTCGATATATTTTGTATCGAATATTTCTCTTCATAAGGAACATATAGTAGTTTTTTAACATGTTTGTCATCTACATTCATGCACATCTGACCATATCACTACTAAATTCAAATTTACAGCTCTTCTTTTACTTTTCTCTAAAATATAATAATTTATTTTTATAATGACTTTGCAGTTGTTATCTATCTCTACTTTAATTTGACAAAAAATACCTTAAATTTATTTTTATATTGATTAAAATGTATTTTATTAATGTATTCACAATTGCAAAGTAGACATAAATGAAGAAAAAAAAAAACCTTTTGTTAATAATTATGCATTGTTACAATTAAGAAAATTTGCTGTTTGTTGTCATCGACTAAGGGTTCCCTTAATTTAACTTTTGTTGTGTTTGCTAGTTAAATACAATTTTTTAAATAAGTACTGTCGTAAACAAAATTTGCCATTATGGTAAGCGAAAAAGTTTGAATAGCTAATTTTAACTTTGGAGTTATTTCGCTGTTCAAAATTGCTGTCATAAACAAGCATGTTTATATAAAATAAAACACTATTTCGATCGCATTGAAAAAGAAAATTGTTATTAAAGAGCTATGTATGTACTCAATAAAATAATATATGCTAATACTAATAATGAAATAAAAATAAAAATTATTGTAATCAGTTAATTGGATATGATCACTTAAGATTTTATAATTTGTATTACCTATTAGATTACATTATTAAGACGGACCGGTTGTGGTGGTTGGTATAATGCTTGCCTTTCACGCCGCAGGTCGTGGGTTCGATTCCCACCCACGACAAACACTTGTGTGCATGAACATGTTTTTTTATCTTAAGTCTGGGTGTAATCCTTACTAATATTATAAATGTGAACGTCAGTTTGTTTGTTACGATTTCACGTAAAAACTACTTAACCGATCATCATGAAACTTTGTTCACATATTCTCTAAGGTATTGGGAAGGATAAAGGTTACTTTTTTTACAAAAAAGTATAATTTTTATGCAGGGTAAAAAAATTCATCTCTAATAAATGCTAAGAGACGTCGCAGAATAAAATTACCGAAACTTTCAGCTAGAAGAATAAGTAACGAACGCATGCGAAGCCGCGGGCAACAACTAGTTATCTATATAAGTATGTATTTACAAAAGAAAAGTAGTATGTAGTATATCAGTTATCTGGTTTCCATAGTACAAGCTTTGCTTAGTTTGGGATCAGGTGGCCATGTGTGATTAATTTTCCTCAGAAATAAAAATTTAACAATTCCGATAAAGATGAAAACAAACATGCCAACACCAGTTAGTTGTTACACCGAGATTATAGAATTTCAATTAATATACATTTTGAATATATTAAAACTAACACGAAATCGTGTTTTTAAAAACAGAATATAAATTAATCGTTTTATGTTGTAAAAAAAAACAACGTAGTAGCGCACCTCCATTAGAGAGTATAGAATATACAGTAAACGTTGAAATATTACACTGCCGACATCCCTTTCCGAATAAATGGTACTCGTAACTTAGCAACACGTGAATTGCAAACGGTGGAAGGCGGAATCTTTTGAATTATTTCCATCTCCAGTTTTCATTCCGTCCAAGTCCAATGAAGTAAGCATTCGCTTTTTTGTTTTATTTGGTTCTTTTCATTTGAGCACGAAATGATTTTTTCCTCTGTACACAAACTCATATTTACATAAAATGTAGCTTGTAGGTCTGTGGCCTACCTTCCGGTGGAAACAGTTAAGAATATAAATCTGTTTTATATACTATGTTCGGATTTTTGTGTTCGTAAGAAGAGACAAATTAATAAATATATAAAATAAATATGCCTACTTTGAAATTGCGATAGAAACATTATATTATTAATCAAAGCTTTCTCAGTTTTGCGTGGTTCAACGTGATTTATATATGAATTAACAATGTGCTTACTTGTTATAATTTCAATGGGGCTTCATTCCACACAATGCATTGTCAATGGCGTTCATTCAACGTATATCAGTACTGTTTGATAAGTAATAAAAACTGCTAGTAAAAAATGCTGTTTGATAAGTTGATTAAAATCTTGATAATCTATTCACGGAAAAATTCATGTTAGATTGAGTTTCTATAACATTAATATTTTAACTGTCTTATTGATCATTATTTACTGGACTTAGGCATCGTCCAGCAGTGGGCTGATACTGGCTGACAATGACGACTGAGTAGTCATTTATCCCTTATTACACTTGTGTCAATCTTATCAGAAAACCTGGGTACATCCAAAAAGTGGGACTACGTAAGTTGTTGACACTTCACGGAAAACCGGAGTGAGGTAGAGGGGTTTATTCTTCATCTTTTAGTTTAGTTTATTTACCGCAAGCATCAATACTCTTACTCATTATACACTTCTTCATCTACTTTTCCCTTTTATTACACAATGACTGGCAACACATTTCAACTCATCTCTTCTGTGTGTTTATGTTTGTATATATTTTCAATTTGGTAGCGATAACTCAACACGAGCAAAATGGCTTCTGTCGAGACGACTACCACAGAAGCTTGCGTAGCATAGAACCGCCAACGTCTATTGTCTATTGGGTATAATCTGTGTGTTGGATCAAGTATTCACCCTAAATACGTGCTCAAATGGATTTACACACTCGTGAAAGGTATCACAGAACTCACATTTATACGCTAATATCATAGAGTAGTTTTACTGTCAAAAATGTGTTCAAATAAATATTAATTGATCAAATATTCAAATAAATTCATACAAAATTATGTTATACAAGTTTTTATGGGTTCAGTTGCTCAAAGTAATATGAACTACCGGAAATTTTGTAAAGGAATTACAAATTTTAGGAAGGAATAACGCAACCATAAAGTAAAACCCTCGAGGGCTTCACAGGTGTGCTCGTTATTTTATTTAAAAGGGTAAAAGGGTTTCGTAACCAACAGGAAAATATCGAGCACTGTATTATACATCTTTTAAAACTTTTATAAATACAATTAACTGCATCAGAGATTGAATCAGAGTTTTCTGAAGGATTTGAAATGAGAATTTTAAAAATTTTGGTTTGTTAAATATATAATTCTAAAAAATCATTATTAAGTAGGTCCTAACTTTACCTTAATGACAGTATTTTTGTTGTGAAAACTTCTTTAAGCAAGTTGGGCACTTTTGGGATCGGGAATAAGCAGATTTTTTTTTAATATTTTCTTATACCAGAAATTTATTTAGTAAATTCGCGGATCATATTTTCAACCTTATTTAGATGCCGATAAAACATCCCTTATACAACTACAACGGGTTATCACATTCCTGTAAATTGTATGTATATACTTCAGACCATGACTGTACATAATTTACATTAAACACAGTTTATACCATCACCACCACCTCAGCCTACGATCGTCCACTATTGGACACAGGCCTCCCCCATTGAACGCATCATTGAGGGGAAATGTGCCATAATCGCCACGCTAAGCAGGCGGGTTGGCGATCGCAGTATGTTCCACCGTAGTAAGAAAAGGACGCTGCTACCCGTCATCCGGTGGTCTTTTACACCCAGACATGCACACAAATGTTTGTATTGGGTGGGAATCGAACCCACGCCCTGCGGCGCGAGAGGCAAATGTAGTGCCACTGCGCCAACCGGTCAGTCAGACAGTTTATACACATAACTGATATTAATGAAGAAAAATAGCAATTATTAGATATATTAGGTCAATGAATATTTTATTTAATTTATTACATTTGAAGTTCTGTTATAGATTATTTAATAAAAGCTACAGATGAGTAAATAAGAAAGTGAATGATAAGAGTGATAAAATACCTTTTTTGATAGTATTTTTATTGTTTTAGTATTTCATAGTGATTGTTAGGTCAGTATAACATGTAGTTTATTTAAAGGTTAAGCGCTTAATGCTTTTAAGTCGTCACCCGCCTTCAGTTTTCACATGAATCTCGTAAGTTTTATGTGAGATTTACAGACATAGATAGTTAAGAAGTACCTCGTTCCATCGTGTGATCTTTTTCATTTTGTTATTTATTTTTTATACTTGTTTCTATGGACAGACACCTCTACGTATCGTCCACTTGACACAGCGGGCTTCACGCTTTGTTAAAACATTCCCACTGCACTTTTGTTTTATAAAAACATTTTCCTACTCTGCACGCTTTTTAATAACAATTTCACGTTGGAAATGTAAACTGTAGCATCCCACAGTACGGGGATCAAGTTATATTTTTTTTTTTTTTTTAGATTTGACTTCGAAATTTATTAACAGTAAGTTTTATGTTTACCCAGTAACTTTTAGTACACATTGATATAATTCTCATGGCAAACTAAACATATTACAAATGTAAAAAAAACATATTTTTAATATTGATGAAAAAAGAGCAAATTAAAATAAATATTAAGTGCATCCATAACCAAAACGGGTAAGCAGATAATTCGGTTTTCATTTTGTCGATCGATTTCACATTCATTTTCACATTCATTCGATCTTAACAAACCTCTCTCTCTCTCTTTTCTATTTTTTAAAAGATAATTTCTCTTAAAGTCTTTAAATATTTTACTAATTTAACTTTTACATTTCCATTAATTATAATAGACTGTACGAATATTTCTTTCGCCCTTTAAAAGGTGTATGTAGTAAGGAATGTTTAATGTCTGGCTGAAAAGCAGGACTAAACTTATCTAAGACTGCATCACCATTAACCGTCAAATGGGATTTGAAGACAAGCATTTGCGAATCAGAGACAAAATTTGCCTTTGATTGGCATTTATAATTTAAAAAGAAGCACTTTTGGCAATAAATCGCTCGAATTCCCAGGGCAATCTACGGGCAATAGTTCCTTTGCCGTAAAACAATGATGCATCAGTCGAGCGGACGCGCTCGTTAACATGCGACGCTCGACTCTGAACAAAGAGAATGCGGAATGCGGACACTTGTCACTGTAAATGCTACAAAGTCAATGGAAATTGCCTATTTAATTTATAAAAATGTTGGGGAATAACATAAAATGTAATTTTTTAGAATAATGTGATTTTCTTTGTGAGAAGTTTTATTTCATTCGGACAATGTTTTCAACTTGCTCGTTTGCCACCATCTCGTATTAAAAAAATAATTACCACACATATAATAATGCAAAGAACCCCACCACGCTGTCTTTCTGAAGGGTTTTTCATGCGGTTTTTATCAATAGACAGATTGATTAACGAGGAAGGGTCAAGTGTATAATATGATAATCTTTTTTGAAAATTGTTTGAAATATGACAATAATTGTTTAAGATGTTGGAAAAAAAGATATATTAGGAGATAGATTAGAAGATATATCGAAATAATTAAAACTATGTGCAACCGAATAATGAATAGCCGTAGCGAAAGTGGCACAGGGCGTTATTCGCATGATGGGCACTTCGCACGGGCACAAAGTTCGTTCTGTTCGTCCGATTTTTGTATTAATTTTTGATGATTGATTTGATTTTGATGATTTTTATTTTCAATAATAAGCGAGGTTTAACGATGTTAACGATAATTTATTAAACTTATTTATAAGTTAGTTGAAAAATTATAATGTTGATTTTTGAAAAAGCCATAGACCAGAACGCGATATGTCAAAAAAATTGTGTAAAATATGCTCCACTATCCGTCCTAAGCCGGATCGGGTCGCTTATAAGTTATACTAAAAGACATCTGTTGAAAAACTTCTTACAGCGCATACACTTAAAAAGCGGTAAGTTAATGTCATATTACTCGTAATTTGAAAGAAAAATGTTTGATTCCCCATACATCATTTCAAACTTTATTCAAGTATAAAATCCCAGAATTTGAAAATCGATTTCTGCTGAACAAAATACTACAGACTGGTTCTTCTGGTATAAAATAAATATTAGTTTAGACATCCATCCATCTCCAATCCATCTTATCAACCGCGCTAACCGGTCCGGTTTCATTAGTTTAGTATCTACCACTAAAAACATATTTCAATAGTAATAAAACGGTAAGTATAACGGACGAGCGAAATTCCAATTCTGCAATAGTTATTTCATTCAAATTCGCGTTACAGCATAAATGCTCGTTGAAAACTTTGTCGCCTTATATTGAAAAGGAGTAGTCTGTGATTAAAACATCTTTTTCCTAGTATCAATAATATTTTAGTTTATTTATTTGTCTGAGTATGTTTGATAGTTGATGAAAATTGTATAATTTAGGCTTTGACTTGAATACTATCCAAAGTCGCAAGTCTCATAGTTACGGCTTATGTATATTAATCAAAAGACATAGTGTAATTTAGTCTATACATATTATTCAATAAACTTATAATATGAAATGTATATGTATTTTATTGAACAACTGTTTTGGAGAAATTTAAAAAAAAAGTCCGACTAAATTTATGCCCCTATGACAAATTCCGGGAAGAATACGATTCGAATGATCACAAAATCGGTTCACGGTTTAAGCTACGACAGGTGACGATAGAACTGGCAAACATACACACAAACATCCGTACTCGGGAAAAATATGACTCGTCTATCAGTCGGATAAAAAGCAGATTTTAGTAGAAGGTTAACGGGAATCTGTTTGCAACTAAATTGGAAGCCAGGAGCAAGCCAACCGACCCCCTCAGTTACCGCATCGCTGCTTGGCCGCGTCCTCGAACACCGTTCGTACGCGTTTACGAATATTTCAATTTGTATATACTCGTCAATTCCGCGGTATCTACCTATACTACGGTAAAAAAAAAAATCGAAGTTTATGAATTGAATGCAATTTTGAACAAATTCTAATTGCAAGTACTAGTTTTTGCATACACAATAGTTAATTACTAAGCCAAAAAAAAACGATTGACTGTATAATTACCATCACT
Source organism: Papilio alexanor hazarajatica (assembly GCA_018246295.1). Lineage (NCBI taxonomy): Eukaryota > Metazoa > Arthropoda > Insecta > Lepidoptera > Papilionidae > Papilio > Papilio alexanor. Next base: position 17,863 of record DWLR01001282.1, read on the forward strand.
ATATCTTTGACATTCGTACGTACATTACTGTCCTTTTTAGCATACTAGCAACCATAATCCACTTTTCACCGTAATCAGCTCGGTAAAAACTATTACTAACTACTAACATTTGTAAGAAATCTTGTGCTCGTAAGCAAATAGCATATTTTATATCGTATATGATAAGATTCATACATTGCCAAAGTTTTATGTAAGTATAGTTTTTTATACGTATGAATCCATTTTAAAAGGAAAGCTTCTAATTATTATCAATTGTTCAATAACAATGGAATTCTAGCCAATTGCTTGATTTAATTTTAACAGATGGCAGTTTTCAAGGTATTATTGATTATCCTGAGATTATAACATCTGTTTTACGCTTAATGACATTAAACAGCCGCACAAAGATATAAAGATGCAAGTAATTGTACATTAATACATGTCTATAATATTTTTAATTACTTTATGAGAAATTTTTGTACTTAATTCCTTAAAATATTAATCTAATTACTACTTAAAACACATACATTACATACAAACATACAAGCAAATGACGGACAAGTTGGCGAGTTGCTTGCCTTTACACCGCAAGTCGTGGGTTCGATTCCCACCCAGGACAAACATTTGTGTGCATGAACATGTCTGTTTGTCTTGAGTCTGGATTTAAAGACCATCGGAGGACGGGCAGCAGCGTCCTCGCCTGCCAAGCGTGGCGATTATGGCACATTTACCCCCAATGATGCGATCAGTGGGGTTGTTCTATGTCCAGCAGAAGACGATCATAGGCTAAATGAATGGAGATGGATACAAACAACTTATTTTAAACTTATAATTGTATCAAATATACATTAAGCAATAAAACATAGCGAACAAAGCTATCAAGTAATAAATAATAAATCCCGTGTCTTTGCAAGTCTTACAGCTATTTCTTTTCTACATACAATATAGGTTACAAGAAAATCTTATTACAGTTCTCTAGTTTCTTCTGAACAAATTTCCCGGCATAAAATGCCAGACCTAATTATCCATTAACCTACTGCTTAGATAACGACGCTTTTTATATAAGAAGATTATGGTTTCAAACAGCTTTATACAGGTATGTTTGTCTGTTTGTATCGGATAAACTCAAAA
>DWLR01001283.1:0-18969 GCA_018246295.1 Papilio alexanor hazarajatica
ACGTTTATAAGCGAAATTAGCAAGCTGTAAAAAAGGTCAGTTCAACCACCGTTTAGAAAGGTTTTTTATTTAGAATTTGTCCCACAGTGGAGTCCCACTAAAATCATTTTAACTTATAAACGTGTAACCGGATTGATTCTTCTTTTTATTTTCTTCACTTTATAGATTCTATGTATGTCTACTTTTGAAGGGATGATCGAATTTATTATCGATTATATACTTACTCAACTTATATACTTTAATTTAACTTATTAATATTTGTTGTAAAAGTAGATAACAGAATAAACACTTGTGTAAAAAAATTCAAATCTGGGAAAAGTATACAGTGGATCACGTGTACTCACATCCCTGACTTTGTGACGTCAGTGCCTAACATCATGGTATATTTTTAGACACCATATCTTCTAAATCTTGACGATGTACCGTACCAAACATCGAATTATATGTTTCTGAGTCATCTGTTACGATCGGCGGCAAATCTCCGCGCGGCGCGTGGGCGACCACAACAAGGCTGCTTTCGTCAAAGTTAATTTGTCTCCCGCAAATAGATTTTAAATATAGCAACCACTTCAATGATACGTGTGCATACAATTCTGTGTATTTTTGGCGTAAAACAATTCGGGTCAAGTACGGGGAATTTTCAATGAAAGATCCTTATCTTCGTTTATCATCACTTGGTGTTGTAATAAAATTGTAGTCAGGACATAAACTACTTCAGGATCAAATGCTACAAATATATATTGCGTGTTTGCATATTAATTATAAATTATCCGTTCTGCAATTACTAGTCTATGAAGTAAACTACATACAAACAGTACAAAACATCCTCTTAAACGTAAGACAAATGAAATCTGAAAAACGGAAATTCACAATAACAAGGTCCTCGGACTTTTAAACTTTAACTACTAATCTTGACCTACGAATTAAACCAAGCTTTCACTTATTACAACATATCTATTACTTTTTACCTAAACGTATCTATTGTCTCGTAAAACTTAATTTTTTTTGTACAACATGATATTTAGGAACATCGCTACTGAAATAGATCGTGAAATAAACAATGAGGCCAAGATCATAAGAAGGCCAAACCTTGATCAAAATAAGAGAATAATTTTAATCGTCAATATTGTTTAATGTTTCAGTAAAAGTTTTATTTTTATTTTCTTTTAAAGACATTAAATAATACGACTTTTTAAATACAAAGTAAATGTCGCAGTACTCAGGCATAATTAACTTAAAATGTTATTCGCACTACAATAATTTGGTTATTTGAAGCAAAACTAAAAGTGATTATAATTAGTACGTATGAGTAATTAGTGTTGTATAGAACTTTGCAGGTGAAGTAACACACCTAAATTTTACATCTGTAATTAGTTTTATAAGTTAGAAATAGATTAATGATGAAATTTAAGAAATTGTATGTCTAATTTGTATAACATTTATACAAATTAACCATAAAAGGCAATAGTGTCTTATAATAATATTTTGCTAAAATATGAGTCCCCTTATATCAAGTAAATTAAAAGACCTGTTTACACAAGATTTACGTCTTACGAATACATCACACTAGTGCTGCGTATACGCGTTTCGCTGCATATATTACTATGATACATATTTCGAAATATGCTATTGCATTAAATTATCTATTAAATACAGTACAGGTGAGTGTGACGGAAGCGACAGGCTTGGAGGTTGGGTAATGCGAACTTGCGGCATTGGTAATGACATTAGAGCCCCGCCGCCGCCGCCAGATTTTCACATCGGCTCATTTGCGCTAATTGTGCGCGCGATTGTCACTCAGGCTTGAATAAACAACGGCGCAGCGCGGCAAGGATTAGGTGATTAGCACTAATTGCGTTACCACGATTATATCCGCGTACGGCAGTCCGACTGTGGCTCAAATTCATATTCAGAATTGAACGTAGAGCTTTCGGTCGAGCTTAATGCGGAAATTTATTACGGCCAAACTCATTTGGCAGCGCGCACACGTACTATACGAGTACGTGTTGTAGTTACGAAATTAAACTTTCGTAAAAATCCATTCATCTGAAATTCCTTTCTATTATTTCAAATGTAATTTAACAGTGGTAGAGTCCGCAAAAACAACATATGTCGCACGAATGGCCCGCTCGAACGGTGAAATACCACGACCTCACAGATGACATGCGTGAAGTAGAATTGTTCTGCGTTTCGTCTGGTGAGTGAGGTACCGGAGGCCCATTTCTAGCCCTCTTCCCCTTCCCACCCTTTTCTTATAAGGAAAGGATGGAAAGGGGAAGTGGATTTGACGGAGGGATGGATAGGAAAATGAAATATAATTTTTCTGTTTAACCCATCCTCTGTCCATTAAAGGTGCATTGCAGCATTCGTGACTTATTACCTTGTTGCATTTGCCACATTCTTCCATAAAAAAATGTTGTCCCGTTTATGAATAAGTACTTGTGTACATAACCCAGATGAAATAGGCAGATATTACGGATTATTATTTGTCACGAACTTGATTCACCTCTCTTTTTGGTCTACGCGCTCATATTTATCGGTTGTGTGTTACAAGTACTCTTTTCTCATTCATTTCGTCCTTTCAACATTCGCATACATTTTTCAATTATAATAACAACTTCATCCTTTAGGCCAAATTTCTCTCACAACATTATTTTAATCCTATCATTATTAATACCTACCATATTTCTCAAATACAGCACTTAACCATAAAGGGTACCTTGATTGTGAGATGTGTCTTTTATCCCCTTGTGTACAAAATTTCAAGATGATCGTTTGTGTTATTAAGGTGTGAAAGCGTACCAAACAAAAAATGTATATGTTCTTATTTACAATATTAGTACATATAATGGTCTGCATTTAATAATTGCTTGTTATACATTACAGCGAACAAGCTCTGCGAGGAACTAAACGGTGTGGGCAGCGGCGGGGGAGGGATGCCTCCTGTTAGCGGCGCGGGGGGCAAGTGGGCAGGCGGTTGCGGCTTGCTGCGACAGCCCTCCGGCTTTCCGCTGCTAGGCGTAGCGCCCCCCAACTACCTCCTTTCCGACCATCTCGGCACTCTAGCCAAAACGAACAACCATCTTTTCTAATGGACTGTACCACGCGATGAGGCCGATGTTACTGCAGATGACACGCTGAACGCGTATAATTACTCGTCCTTATATTTTATGTGACAATCAAAAGTGAATCGGTGTAGCGAAATACGGAAAATCAATCATCTTTTCTAATGGAGCCGTCACACGAAGAGGCTGATCTTACCGAGCCGACAACGCACTGAATGCGTTCTTGCACTTTGTGTGACATTTCAAAATGAACTTCAAAAGTGAATCAAGTGTAACAAATGTGCAAATTGGACTAACGAAAGGACATTAGTACTAAAATCGTGTCCATTATAAGTAGGAAATGCAATATTAACCATTGCATAGAAATGATATACTTAGTGATTATTATTACAAATTTGCTGAAATACCACTTGTTGAGTAGTAGAATAAAAATTAAAAAGTGTAATAAAATGAGAAATCCAAAAATAATTTTAAAAGAAACGTTGTAAAATTTTATATTTGTTTTAACGACATAATTTTTTATGTGTAGTTGAAGCTTACAACAAATTGTTCATAAGTCTCTCCTTCATAATATACTAGTAAAAGAATATGTATGATAATCAACAGTATAGATATATTGCGCTAATTTGTATACATTTATATACGTCAATAACTTATTTAATATCAACATTCATATGTAAAGAGTTTAAAATTACCGGTATTTTTCAAAGAATTAGATGGCTAGAATGGCAATAAGCTAACACTGAGAAGACGGGTCTTTCAATGGCAACTACGTCTTGGTAAAAATAATTCAAAATCCACTCGACAGATTCTTAATTTTAGGCTTAGACGAGTTGACAATTAGTCAGAGCTACATCGGACATTAAGCGTTGAAAGCCTGATGATGATATGGATGATATCTGAACATTCCTTTATAGTATTAATATATTACCGCAAGCGAAAATTCTTCACATTCCGTTGCATTGAAATTGTATTTCTTAAGGAGTACCAAAAATATCTAGTCCATTTTGTGTGATTAAAACTAGTATGTGGTTATGGTTTATATTAAGTTAGTGATGAAAGCCAAAAGATTTATTTATATAAAATTTGTTTGACAAGAACGAAGTCTCTAGTTTGGATAATATTGTAAATATGTGATGTAATATAAGACATTGTACATATGTATCATTCGTCATAGTACTGTACCTTGGGTGTATGTAACATTATTAATGAGTATGTGGAGGGTGTTTTAATAAAGAACCTACTGAACGACTTTGAATTTTTATCCCTGTAAAATTTAGTTTACATTTTCAAGGCATTTGTAATAAAAATCTCTATAGGGATTCAGCAGTCTACAACCAGAAATAAGTCTATTCGTTGTCACAGTAATAAAATATTACTTTAACTCTACTTACTTTTGAATTACAAAGATTAAAATCCTGTCGAAACAAAAAATAAAAATTATTACTTTTGAATTACAAAGATTAAAATCCTGTCGAAACAAAAAATAAAAACTATAATCGCGTACTGTAATTGCCCAACTGATAATGGGGTGATATGTAATGTTTTTCGCGGTTATGTAAGTATGTGTAGCCTAAACGGCAAGACCGATTTTGCAAAGTGTCACTCGATTTATATTATACCCTGGAATGTCATATGGGTACAGTCGGTCGGGGTGATTGATTTTTTAAGTAAACTAATAGTTTACATAAAAAATCTAATTAGGCGTTTTATTTAAACTAATAGCGGTCAGTTATTTTTCTACACCTTCCATTCTTATTACATGTCTTATCGCATATGTATGTAATAAAATACACACATATGTTTTATATTCGATTCTCAAATAGAGAGCTTCATTACTGCAACGGTAAAGCACTTCCGTAAACGCTAGTCATGAGAAGTTGTTAGTTGTAAAATTTAGCTACAATATTGCAGTTCATTTATGCAACATTGTAGGATATTTAAATTTAGCGAATGGTTATGAATTAGTGTTTCTAGAGCCAGTTGTTGTCGAGTGTGTTAGCCAGATCTCATCCGGAGATTCTTAACACCCCCGTCGTCGCCCCGCCGTCACCGTCGCCCTCACTAGCTACCGTAGCCAGGAACAGTGAAGCTGCCGTGGGGACCGTTTTTTGGTTGTTGCCATAATTGGGGTGAAGGTGCCATTATTATGAGATGACCTCTCGCCACAACATCTACCGCAGTGTCTCAAGAAGAAGGTCTGTGTTGCCAATAACGACAAAGACAGAGACGTGGCCCCTAACTGCGGGAAACATTAGATGGCCCAAAAACAATGGAGTGGGCAATATTCGGAGTCTCTCTGCGAAATTGCATCTGAAATGTTGTGATCCGTAGCAGAACCAAAGTAATCGACATTGCCCAAAGAATTGCAAACCTTAAGTGGCAATGGGTTGGACACATTGCTCACAGAACGGTTGGCCGATGGAGATGAAAAGTCCTAGAATGACGGCTACTTACAGGTCGACGCAACGTTGGTAGGCCTCCCACAAGATGGACCGATGATCTGGTCGAAGTTGCGGGAGTGATCTTAATGAGGGCGGCGAGAACCGATCTTTATGGCGATCAATGTGGGAAGCCTATGTGTAGCAGTGGATGACCATAGGCTGAGGTGGTGGTGGTGGTGGTTTTAAATTATCCTAATCGTATTAAAATGCTATAATTACAAATGTAAAATCTATTAAAGTGCTTTATCTTATTTTGTTATTAACTGAAATTAACATTTTTAAATATTAATTTTTATTCGTTTTTATATTTAAGGGAGGTAAACTAGTAAGCGGCTCGCTTTTTGCTATGTGATCTCGCCATTATAACATCAACATTCGTAGAACCTATTTGTATATAAAAGCACATATCGGAAATAATTACAGGCAGCGATTGCTTATTGTTTATTCTATACAAATTCTGTTATAATATATATCAGTTATATCACTTTTGTCATTTACCATCTAGAAGTTGTCCAACCATAAATCATTTCGAAGCACGGGAAATGATAATAAGCCTGCAGAGAGCCTGTAGAGAGAGCGTTTGGCATCGATTACACTGCGTTGACTAAATTTGGAAAGAGTTATGAAAATTTCATTTACTAATAGAGACGACGGTCTGACTCACGCTACGGCAATGCGAAACATGCGCGAGAGATGACGACCGATGTTCCCCAAGTGCCACGAACCTATTGGCTGATTAAATACTATTTTTAAAATCAACGAACATTTAATGCGGTACTGGCTATAAAAGAATAGACCGCTTTTGTCTATTTTTATGAGGAACAAATTTATTTCTGTTATGTACACTTTATACATACACTTTATTTTTATGTTGGTGCAACAATTAGTTACAAGGATTACGGGGTGGTAACAGATCTTTCTTTAATCTACATGATTTCTCAGATAATGTTAGACACATTTTTATGTTACAATTTACAATTTGTGTACAAAAGATCGAGATATATAGATAATAGCTAATATTAAGTGTATGAAATCTACTGTTAGAATATATTTCTTGCAAACTCGTGTTCTAATTTTTGTTAATTAATATTTATCGCATAGGATCAATCATATTTGGACATTGAACTTGTACAATTCATGCGTTGTGTGGGCAGAAATATCTCACATTAACGTGTCCAGGTGGATTTGATCTATTGCAATATATGTAACGTTGGCACTCGTGTTCTCGTCGTGTGGTAGTTCTTGTTGATATATGTATATGACCGAACACAGCATACATCTTTGGACTGCAGACATGAAGCATATCATAAGGAAATGAATTTCCATTTATAGTACTAGATTATGTAAAGCTTTAAAATAAATATTAAATTCAATTTACACACCTCTTACCCTACTCCTTTTTGGACTCTTCTCAGGCATAGCAAAAATCTGGTCGTCTTGTAATTGTCACTTAGTCTTACTTGTCATTTAGTTAAGTTTAATAAAATTATGAAAACCTTCTTGAGACATTGTTAATTAGTTAATAAACTAAACGGCTGAAACTCACGTTCATTTACAAATAAATTTGGTGAACATGAGTTTCATTCGTTTAGTTTGCTATTTGATAAAATATAAATTAAACATTTATAGTTAAATAAATAAATTTAAAATGGATATAAGATGTTGCATGACGCTATCCCCTACGTGTGAATATAGGTGACAATGAAAACTCATCGGAATATCAGTTAGTGGGCGGCGCGGAGGCCGGCGCATGGATGCTTCCACAGTGCGCTGTCGAAAAACAAATACTTGTAGATACATCTCACACTATTGTTTTAGAATTCGTGTATCTTCAGCGAATCAAATTACAATTACAATTATTTTCATGCCCGTATTTTCCGCCAAATTTACCCGCCATTATTATCTTCGTCATTAAACTAAAAGTAAATAACTTTATGGTGTAAGAAAACACAGCAATAACAGTTTTCTGATCCATAATAAGCTTCTAGTCATGATAACATACTAAGACTGTTTTCGTTAGAGTTCGGAAATTGTGGGGACAAAGTAGATGTAGGTAGTAGGTGCAATTTCTATTTTTAATGTAAAATTTGTTACAACCCGAAATGCGTTATTGTATGATATATATATATATATATATATATACTGATATAAAATTTAGGGTTGCGTTCTGTGATCCAAGATCGAGTTTCATTATCTTAGAAGTCTCAATAAATTAAGGAAAAAATTTAATAGAACTACAGTTAGGATCAAAACCCATATGTTTTGATAATATCTTTCGCCTTTATTTTGCAGCATAATTTTGCAACACATATTTTGCGTGATGGTATAAGGTAACCCCCTTTTATCTATTTACATACTACGAATTTTACCATCAATGTCATCTAGTTTTTAAGGCAGTGACCGTCGTATTTGTAGAATTAAAAATATGTTATGTATATATACACACACATATAAAATTCAAATTCTGACACAGATTATTGATGTATATTTTTTATGATCTCTGAAATAGGGTAGCGCGCTTTATTCAGGAGATACGGTGTAATAATAAAACTTCAACTTCCCAAGCACAAGCAAAAAATATTATGTTGTAAATTTAAAATGAGAACAGGAAATGATAACCCGCGGGTCTGCAGCGTCTGTGCCGGTGCCTCCCCAACTCTAGCAATCGTGAACTCACACTAGCTGTAGCGTATATAGATACAAACTTATAGCGTATATAGATACACATGAACATACATTTATTTATTTACTCCAGTAAGATTTTGTAAACGGAAAGATACCGAATTTTTATTCTGAATGAATGTCTTTTTTATTTAACTTATTTATTAGATACTGAGCTCAATGGATGAGATAGGTTGACAGGAGAACAATCTTGAAAGACTACGTCCAGCTATGGACGACCACGACGACGACAATACGATATGTCATTAATACTTTGTAATAGTGTGTAATGGAAATGCTAAAACTAATTTAGTGCAGATAAATATTTATTTTCTACGAGATTAAAATTAAAAATTTTAATAGCACTTCCAAGTACTTGTCACAAATATGTGCGAAATAACTTAACTTATAAATTATACTTTTTTAAATTATAATATAAATGTCTGTTTATTTTTCTTAGATTGTTTCTCATGCGATAAAAAACTTTATATTAAAAGTTTAACATAATTAACTTTTTGTATGTAATTTAAGTTGTACAAAGTTTTTAAGACTAATTAATAAGTACACGAATAATTAAAGCGGGCTCGTAACGGTAAATCGATGTTTCAAGGGGGATCTCGAGTATTCGGGACAATTTTTTGTGCGGAGTCTGGATTTATTTATTTTTTGCCTTGGGGTGGCAATCTGGAAATTTTAGAATAATCTCCAGTGAAGAGGCCATGCCACATGTGCTCGGTGATAAACATTTTATTGGAATGCTCGCAGCAAAAACTGCCAACCAAATGTTTTTCGGCTTCGATTTAGGGGTTTCACGTAAAGGAAGTTGTTATTTAAATATTAAGACGATACCGTATTTGGTTTATGCTTTAAATGCATTACGAAATTTAAACAGTTATAATTTATAAGTCGAAAATACGACGATATCTTGACATTTAATTTAATGTGAAAGTTTTTGTTCTTCCAATTTTCTTTTAAAGTCAACTAGTTTTGAATCAATATACCTAAACGGTTATCAAAGCTTGAGCATGAGAAAAACTGTTGCAAAATATCTTCACATTAAACAATGTCATATTTTGTTTTAAAAATAATACTATATATATTTTTTTTTGATGACAGTTCTATTTTAACTATGATTGTTGTAAATTTGCCACATTGTTATTGAACGGCTAATGAAGTCGTCCAACTACACTTCAATAAAAAGAAAAAAATAAATTCATAACATTACCTCAAAAGCGATTATATACATGGGAACAATTACTGTTATAATAACTTTATATAACCTGTAAGTATAGATTGAAAACAATGAGATAAACAATGACGTCCTTGGTACTACATTGAGGGTGCTATTTATAGTTAAGCAGATGGTTCGCTTGTCCCGTGCGGCGGCTATTTCAGGCGCCCCCTCCTATAAGGGTGCAGCGAGCCTCTGCTAACCTCTCTGTGGCCCTCCCAGACAAGTAATATAATACTTGCTACCATATAAAGTTTATTTGAATTGACAATGCTAGAAGACGCGATGTATTTTTAGCAGAGGTGTGTAATTTTTGTTACTATTAAAGGGTGTTTTTTCAAATCTATGATGTTATTAAATATTAAAGGACTAAAATAGTGTAATCCAATAAGACGGTTCACTGCCTGGCGTAAGACAAGTTCACTTAAATTTTAACGACGGTAATGTTTAAATCTTTTATTTAATTAGCAGACGACATTTTATTTTTGTGAAGGTCGACATGTCATGATGCGTACATCACTAGACATTCACACTAAAAGTTCCATCACCAGACTAAATAGATATCGTTATTGCATGAATAAATCTAAAACTTAATACTCTAGCTGCTAGTATAAGCAACAAAAGAAGAAAGTGTCACGGGAAAAAACATAAGTCAATTTATGATATTCATATCGATTCAATTAGTAGATCTCGAATTCAATGTGTGTGTTTATAAATAGAGTTGCATAGTGCATCGCAAGAGTGACGGCTCGACTGCCATCCGACACTATAATGCGCCCTGAGTCGATACACATGGCAAACATATCGAATTAGGATGGCCATTTTGAAATTACTACAACACCAGGATCGCCTGCGGAACATATTTTTAACGGCGATTATAAAAAGGTTAAGCCCGTATACATGCTAACAAAAATAGTAGCTGGTTGGTCTGTGTCAAATTTTCAAAATAAATTTATATACATGCATACTTGATACTAACGCCCATTACCCAGAGGGATAAGCAGAGATTGCGCTAAAGCGTGATCCTGGCACACCTCTCTCACCTGGTCTAAACTAAACATCTACGAAAATATGCTCGTTGTCGATTGTAAATAGTTCCTTAACACCGTTGGACTAAATAAAATTATTTTTCAAGAGAATCAAAGTCAAAGTTTTACACTTTTTTAATATAATTCAACTTTTTTATAATTTTAAACCTTCGTGACGTATAAATTAGGATATTAATATTTTCTGTATTGTTTTGTACAGCATACAAATACTGTAAATTTCTTGTGTTCATGTTTATTTCTTTTGTATGTCAGAATGTAACAAACGAACGAAATCACTGTATGAAGTGATGAACCAAAAGTGCGCTACTTAGAAAAGGACGCAAAACTTAAAGTTGTGTAAAATTGTGTTAAACTATATACTTTTACGATAAAATATCTCAGTAAATAATGTTTCGCATAATACATATATTATGTTAAATAATATTAAAGTACAAAAACAATTAAAAACTATCTTTCGTATGTTAAATGATATCTACATAGAGAAAAAATTACTTGTGTAGCGATAACACATCCTACCAACTCGTTAATTATTATAGTTATTAAAAATAAATTACAAAAATAGCATTGAGTGTAGATAACGCTTGAATGTTGTCGTTTTGGTATCGCGCATAAGTTGCATAGAAATAACGACCCCCGTGCACTGTCGGCCAAAAATAGCGAGTCAGCTGGGGTGCGTCAACGCACGCCTGATATCGTGTACCATCGTACGCGAAACGTTAACTAATAAAAAGATTAACGCATTACGCTCGTGGCCCAAAGGGATAGGCAGACTATGAAAGACAAAATAAATAAAAATGTCAATACTAACGTTTTGCTTTTCCATATCCAACATCCACAGATGTAATCATACATGCTTTTCATTAAGTTTCCTTAATATCAGCATTCCTTACTGAGAGTTATCTTTTTTGTTATATTTGTAGTTATGGTCATTTAATGTAAATTATTCTCATCATTTTATTAACCAGTTTTGTTGATTATATAATTAAATTAAACAAATAGAAACGTACCTTATTTAGGTTCGGAAGTAAGGAATGCTTTTTAATGTTTGACTAATTTGTTTGTTCGGTACATGTTCGATACGTGTATGTTTACGAGAAAGAAGTTAGGTACATAGTCGATTAGACCATTACTGATTTGTTTATGCCATTTACGTTCTTATCGCAAAGCCCATTGCGCCGGTAATGGCGTCACGTTTAACATGCCATTAAGTTTTGGTGTATGAGGCCGGTAATATTAAGTGTAAGCGACTAAATTATATTAACTAAGCTGCTTGTTAAAATTCGACATAGTTTCTAAGTAACAAGGTATAAAAACACAAAAAAATACTAAATACGCACTAGAAAATAGATTTTCTCGTAATAATATATTTAAGTATTTTTATTGTACAAACATAGCGCACAAAATAAGATACTTATTGATCAATGAGACTTTCTATTTCTAGATTTTTGGAGCTAATTCAAGTAAACGATTTTAATCATCACAAAATAATTATTCCATATTAAAAAAATTGAAATAAAAAAAACATGTAATCATATTTAAAACCTAACACGCATTCGTATATCAGGAAGATTGCATTAGAGAAATTTCTGAAGTATCATTTGACACATATCTTCATAATCCTCCTTCAAGTGTATAAAACATTCCATCCACCGCACGATAAAACTATCGAAAGCGCCCAACCGATAACACGTCTAGACGAAATAAATATTCGAAACACTCGAATACTTGCTCGATGGCTCACTTGGCTAATCGTTTGGGTTGCCAGTTGAAAAAAAAAAACATTTGTTTTTTTCCGAACGCACCCATAACCTACTGCCACTTTAAAAAGGTTGAAGGCGAATCTAATAGGACACGTGCATTTGTGGCATTTAAAACAAGCCCGAGTTGAGATTACGAGCCTTGGGTGTGGTAATGTCTTGTCACCTATTTTACGAGCATCTTATTGTGTAACAAGATAATGTTCTGCCGGAATGTTTTAGTGGTAGCAATGTCGCTACTGCGGGGTAACATGTGTCATGAAAATGGGTGGAATCAGAAGCTCTATAGTAAGAAACCTTCCTAATTTTCTTCAAGTATTATTTAATTATAAGTGTATCAAAATTATTATACAGACATTATCTATCTATAGACCTTATAGTAATAAGCTAATACAAACTTATGCCGCAAGTTATCTAAGCTTCATTAATAAGCCTATTGTAATCGCAGCAGACGATATTCATTACATCATAAAATGTTATTAATTTATCGGTATTTCCAGATTTACAGATGGTCAAATAACCATTATCCTGTCGTGATTGTTATCATTGTACCATTAATTATTAATGTTGTAAATCATCGTCGTGTTGATAATTTCCTTCAAGTCTTTTTTTTTTGTTTTGGTTAACTAATTTTAATTTAACTTTTAACCTGCGCTATAAATACTGGTATTCTCACTCATGATATACAGGATATAAGTCTCCCATTCAGTAATTCACAAATGACATTAAAGTGCAATGTTCCAATTACTTACAGAACAGAGAAATGGCATGCAAGAGACGTGCGCTGCGCGACATGGCCGCCCCCTAGCGTGCGCGAAACAAACGCGCGGCAGACGTGCACGACGCGACAGAATTGAATCACAACACCTTTACGGTAGGCGTTTGATAAATGAGATTTAAATATACATATAATGTAACGGTATATTTAATTTTTGTTAGATTTACACACGATGTAAAACGATACTGGTTAATAAATTATGTTAGTGAATTAAGCACGCGAAAAGCCGAATATAAATAAATATACATCATGATCATCACTATTGTCGCTTCCCATATTATAGCACAAGCGTTTAAGCTAAGTTAAAATGATAAAAAAGATCCAGTACAATTATTAGCCTTTGGTAATTAACTGAACATTTAATATTCGGAAATAATTTATAATTACCCTTACCACAACCCTTACAAAATTCAAATGGGCAAAGTAAAACGACCATTGAACTGTGTATAAATTCCTTTACAGTGTTTAAAACGAAATAACGAAACGTTTAAATTCATTATTAACACATATAGCCATGCTACACCTCAAAAGTTGAAATAGGTGCTCTATACTTTATTTATACGAGAAGCTCGGTGATACGTACCCAGGTCTCATCATTGTATGAAGATATTAAAATTGCCTCAACTTATGTCCCCTATTCGACAATTTAACAACACTGTAATGACAGCTAATAAAAGGACAGCACAACAATAATTCGCTACGATGATTTAGGGTCGAGAAATAAGGAGTCGACAACAACGTTTATAGACTATCATGCCTACCAACATAATTGCAATATCGACGGTTTAATTAAAACCTTATTGTCACAACATAAGACATACAACTGAACGAGTCAGAGTTAGGACTTAGTTATTCATAGGGTGAGTAGTTCCAGTGGTTGTAACAGGACATACGACTGTCTTTGACAACAAATTACTTGAAACGATGTTCGCTTCTGGAATAATTTTATTAGCAACAAGCGACATTCGTTACATTAAAAAATGGTATAATTGAAGTGAGACTCCTAAGACAGTGAATGCAATTTAATAAGGGAATAATAAGTGTGGAGTTTCGTGGTCACATCTCGTTTAGTCAAGTTTAATTATAAATATTCAATACAATTCTTTTTTTTTTTAAGAAAATACAACTTTCATTTAAGAAATCTTAGTAATTGTTAATGTTGTATATCCACATGCAATTAATTTATTATAAATTTCACAAAAACAAGAAAGTATAATCAATGTAAAAATCGATTAGTAATTTTAATAATTTTATCCAATAAAATGTGTTACGTGATCTTCATTGACCTTGATTTTACTGGTCTAGATCTAGAGTATTTTAATTCGTCTTGAACTTACCGACAAACATTGAATTAAGAACCTTCAGGAAACTAAAATTTGGCAGTTGGAATTATTTTTGCCCGACTGACGGAAGTGTTAATGGTTTTCGCGGGTTTGTATGTATGTCCATTCCATTGTGACCTCCTGTAGCTTAAACGGCTTGACCGATTTTGAAAAGCGAGCTTAAACTAATATCAGTTTCAAGCAACAAGCAATAGTTCATTTAAAAAAAACCGCCAATTGGAATTCACAGGAAGTCAGATTTTTTTTTTATTAACTATTGCAATTATCCAAGCAACAAGCTTGGAACTCATATTCGTTTAACGATTTGCCATAAAACGATATCAAAATAGAACAACAATTATAATACTAACAGGACCAAAGAGCGAATCTAATGGTGGTGCCCTGCAGTGGATCAAAGCGGCCGCGAGTCGTCCGTGAAATTCGAAACGATTGTATATCGCAAAGTTGCATAATATTTACTAAGGGCACGTAACAAATACGTTTATACAAAGAGATATACAATGCAAGTAGTATGTGTATATGATTTTATTAATTCGACAAGACAAGAACAAAATTCACTGACGCAAGGAAACGTTAAGTAACGACATAATCTTATTTTAAAGGATGACTTTCCAAACTTGAAAACCGCATTCAAAGATTGTATGGGCAAAAAATTGTATTTCTGTTCTATGTATATATATCCTGTTTTGTATAAAGCGAAGCTTAAAAAAATAAAATTGTTTTATTTTGTTTGAACTTTAGATCTCGCTGTGAACACGCGAAACGTCATAAGATTTTAATTAGACGATATTCTCACCTACACAAAGTTGCTTTGGTCTGTTTCGCACGTTATTTTACAGCCGTCATTGTGCGTGCTCGGCTCCATTGTCCGATACGGTACGGGCACGTCATGTAGGAGGTATTAACGCGTGCCGAGCTCGACGAGAGTCGCCACAAAGCGCTCGTGACCCGGCCGTATGGCGCCGGTGAAAGGCACCGAATGTGAGATGCATTAAACACGAACAAACATCGCTTTAAACTCTTTAAATTAACCATATTTGCGAAATGCTATATGGAGCACAATAGTCCGTAGTATGGACGTTACCTTCATATAGACGCAGAGGTTATTGCGTCAAAATTTAAAATTGTCAGTGAATTATCTTCACATCTGTCAATCTCTTCAAAAGATTGACATTTTTTAGTCAGAGGCTATGTTATTTCCGACAAATCTTTTACATTTTACATAAGTTAAAAAAAATATAAAAGGAAAACTTCCATGCAAAAAGAATTGAAAGTGGAACTATGATGAAATGATCACTAAAAACCTAAATTAAATGTAAAAAAATATCTTATTTAAGATAAACGACTTTAAAGAACACCATGACATAAAAATACAACCAATGGTTTGATAAATCCATCAACTTCTTTAATTAAAACAAATAATAATACAGAGAGACATTCCAGAATAAAGTGTTACAGTTTAATTGAACAATGAAGCTCAGTGCTTGAACCATGACGATCTAGCAGGAGTACATTTGATAAGGATAGCAAAAGAAAAAAGTCGAAGATCTATAAATGTCACCTATCAGCTAATGATAATGATTCATTATCTTTATTAACAATTTATACTGAATACACAGTGTTAGAGTTAACAACAACTGTGCACGAACGGCCGGCTCGACCGGTAAAATACCACGACCTCACAGAAGACAGGCGTGTTTGAGTTGCAGTTTTCTGCGTTTTATCTGATGAGTACCGGACGTCTAATTCTATTCCTCTTCCTCTGACCACCCCACTCTAATAAGGAAAGGATGGAAAGGGGAAGTGGATTCTTGAAGAGGGTTGGCGTCATGCATGTTGGCCGTTAAACTATTGCCAAAGCCAATTACAGTAAGGACTACAGTAGAGTTCAGGACATATGGAAGAGCAGTACATATTGTGCCGACCCTAAGTAGATGGGAAAAGGGCAGGTGGATAAACCTATCTATAATAACTATCAAAGGTACTTCAATAATATACCTAAAACAGTTATTTAATTACGTCAACATTCAATCAGTCACTCAGCAGTTACGTAACACTGCACTTATAAAGCGAATATTCGTATATAAAGTGAAATATCTACATACAAATGGGTTATTAATACTTCTTTCAGGAAGGAGGTTGATCGATTTGTGTCCTTTGAAGCCTCCGCCTCGAGCACGCGAACGAGATAAAAGCAGTTAACACGTTAATTTAACTTAATAATATGTGACCATAATATAAATAGCTGTCTCTCGCAACAATGCCAAAAGGCGGCCATTCACGCAACGGCTACAGAGTGCGAGAGTTTTGCAAATGAAAGTCGAAATTTATTAACATAAAGTGGTTTTAAATAGGTCGCTTGCTATTTATATTAATATAAGTTTTTTTTACCACCTATAAAAATACGGGTGCTGCGTAAAATATAAAGGTACGGGTATAACGACTCTTTATTCATATTAATAATATATTATATACTGAATTCTTAATAATTAAACGAACGTCTTAATTGCTTTATTTATATTTACAGTTGGTGTGAATGTTAATTTGTTTGTTGGTTGGTTTGTTGGTCAGGAAAAAGACCAAGATCGACTTATATTACTATATATTATAATTATGAGCGATACTTAGTTTAAAGATGGCTTTTTTAGATATTAAGAGACCAAGCAAGATAACAGATTGACAGAAGATTTTTAGCAAGAAAAATGTCATTGATACGCAGAAACATAAAATAAAACATTGCAATATTATGAAAGCAAAATATTGAATCATTTAATTACTCGTGAAAGTGGTAGCATAAACAGCCGGCTTTACGGCGTTGAAGCCTAAAGAATTTTCGCACAGCCGCGTTCTTACATCGGTAAATAATAAAGCAAATAAGCGATATAGGCATCGATATTATTATATCGTTCTTTTGATGAATTAGTTAACAGCATGCTAGCTTGTGCGGGATCGTATTGTGGAAACCGTCACCCGCTAAACGGCTGTCACTTTTCACGAAGAACAAAGTGAAAACTTCCTCAAGGAAAAGGAGAAAAAAAAATCGTTAGCCAATTTGAAACATATTAATGAGAATACTTCGTGTTGCAAGTAAAACTTTCAGATACAAGGCTGTCACAGAAATTGTACTAAAAAATAAAGTCACGTTTGTAACTCAGTGAAGTAGACAGAGATTACGAATTTTCGTTAAACATTTATACATCCACGCCTTTCCTTATTCTGTCATCACAAGTTCGCCGGATGATGATATGCACGACCTTTGAATCACTACAGCAATAAAAAATTGCCTTGTCAATCAATAAGTTTTTATATCTACGTGTTATTTTACGTTACGTTACGAGTTAACGCAAAAATGGATGTATAATATGTTCAGTTCAACCCTTAACATAATCGAATAGCCACCCTAACATAACGCAAGTATTCAATGCCAACAACCCTGTAACCCCTCCGATTTTGTAATCCCTCCAAACCAATGACATATGGAACAAAGAGAGAACGAGTTATGACGAACGAAATAAGCGAATAAAGAGCGCTTATTGGACACATGTCGCCATGTAGACTTGGATGTGAATAAGTTAAGAGGGGAGACTCCGAGAAGGGTCGAGGTCGATTATCTATGATAAAATTGTGGGAAGTTAAAAATATGAATGACTTCATTAAACACTTAATTAGTTGAACATATACTCTTTAGGCAATCTTGTAAACACCTCCTAATATGTGAGAATTTTTATTTTGGTCCGTAATAAATATAAGATAATTTATTTCTAATTAAGCCATGTATATTTGTGCAATACATGTATCAATAGATTACACTATTATCAGTAAATTTAATGTAAAAGAAACGTCCATTCATATTTTATTAAATTTAAAAAAAAAACTTGAAACAAAGGCTTTATATATAAAAATTCATGTTAAAAAAAATAAGAAAGCAAATTCCATTTGAAAAGACAACCAAGAACTTACCTGACGGACCTGCTTGTATTGCTCTTCGAAGCTCCAGCCGGCGGCGCTGCCTTCGGACGACGACGAGGAGGCCGAGCCTGCGGGCTGCGCAGGCGGCGGGGGCGCGGGGGCCAGGAACGCGGGGGGCGCGTATGGGAACCCCCCTGTCGCCCCCGCGCCCGCCAGCGCAAACACGCTGTTCGGCGCGGACAGTGGAGCTCCCTGAGCGAGCGAGGCCAGCGATGACAGGTGCGGATGGAGCGAAGTCTTCAGTGATTCAAAGTCATCTCGGACCTATGACAATAAACAGTTACTAGTAGATAATTGATAGTTACGTATAGTCGAAGACATCTAAGTAGAACCACATGAAAGTTACCGCGCATGAACAGTTGACTGTACAAAAAACTTTTGATAAAATGCTGTTCGTGTGTATTTTTGTGTGGAATCTTGAGCATGCCCTTTGTCACTATATTCATAAAATTGAGTTCTGTGCAGGTTTTACTTTCGTGTCTCGACCTATACATGAGTTACTGTGATATACATATCAATAATACCTACAAATAATAGAATAAATGTAAAGCAAATCCTCTTAGACCTCTTTTCTTAAGTTTATATTTTCTTTTACATAATTCATGTAATTTTAAATAAGTTTGATAGATGTGACGGTTAATAGTCGTAGTGTTTAAAAAATATGTTATAGAA
>DWLR01001284.1:0-18955 GCA_018246295.1 Papilio alexanor hazarajatica
AAAATAAATTTAGATGAATAATTTGTATTTTTTGTTTTATTGACAAATTCCCGATATTTAGTACACAGAATGTATATCTGTATAATTAGCTGTTGATATACCTAATAAAAATAATTATTATGGGTACTTTATTCACACATGGCCATCTGATCCCAAACGAAGCAGAGCTTGTGTTATGGAAACCAGATAACTGATATACTACATATTATTACTTTTCTATTGTAAATACATACTTATTTATATTACAAATAAATAAATTACACAGACTAAATATAAACAGACATGTTCATGCACACAAATATTTGTCGTGGGTGGGAATCGAACCCACGACCTGTGGAGTTAAATATATATATATACGTAACAAATACGTAGGCTATTTGCAAAATTAAAACACAATGCAGCCAAACAATAATTATGTAAATAACAATCAAAGGGAAGTCTTACAGAGGTGGAAGTATTTTCATCATTATCTTCAAATATTTATGGATATAAAAGAAATTCGTATAGAACAATACAAAACAAATCACTAATTGGTTGACAAGTTAACTGTTAAATCTCAAATTTCGTTAATCTATTTAACTATACGTACAGCTTTCTCTATAATATTTACAATACTCACTTTTAGTGTGGGGCTGGGGGCTCGCGGAACAGCAGGTGACTCAGCAGGTGGGGTGATCACTGATGCATAACTATTATTATATCACTTATTTTTAACCTATTTAAAAGAATAAATACACCATCTTTTACGTTAATTTCTAAATATTGGCCGTACGGTAAGAAAAGTGTGTAAATATATATTAAATGTAGCCCATCGCATGGGGTAAATAATGTGATATGTTATTCCATTCATATTCCAGATATTTGCATTCTACCGTATTCCCGAGTGACCGAGCAACATGTTTCCCACCCCCACTCCGTCTCCGACCCAATTGTAATGCAACGGCGATACGGAGTCCGGCGCGCGGGCATTGCGGCGTCGGCCACCGCACCTCGCGTCCACCTGTCGTCCGCTGCCTGCCGCCGCGTCATGGTCTGCGACGATGGGTTGCACGCCCCATCGCCTCACGTCCGACGCAAGTCTCTCCGCCGTCTCGCCTCCACTCGAGGCTTCAAGCCAAGGTCCTCCAACGAACACGGCTGGATACGCGTCTTCGATGGCCTTGATCCTTTTGCAGTCGAAGCTCCGAGCAAACTGATCAAGTTATCCAACAAGGCCACAGTCGAGGACATAAACAAGAAGCTAGGATTTACTAACGAATTGACGCTGTGGCTACAAACTGGAGTGGAAAAATCGCGACGTTTAGAACCCAATGAACGGCCTTTGCAAATACAAGAAAACTTTCTCATAAAAAATGGCTGGAAATCTGAAGCACGGAGATTACGATTGGCTGTGGACCCTGAGTTGCGACACAGTCTACGCTGGAGTGCTGGACCTTCTGGGACAATGGGCGGGGTTCTGCAATCGGGCACCATACATGTGCTAAAAGGCCACGTCTTTCCACAATGGAAACCTCGACAAGCATATATTCACGGATCCAGGTTACACACCTTAGGTGAGCCTAAATTTTCCGTATGTATAGATCGACATTCATGCGATATTTTATAATGGATATGGATATATATTTGTAGGTATACAATGGGATGTTCTAGAACTAAGCGGTGGAACTATTGAGCTGTGCCAGCCAAAAGCCCAGAAGTTGGTGTTATGCGTGAAGCCTCGTTGTCATAGCAACAGTTTAATTGATGCCGGAGTGAATCATCTCTTCCTCGGTTTTAACACAATTTGGGAAAGAAACATGTGGTTTCACTGGCTGAAAGAGGTATGATTACGTTGTTTATTTTTTTACGCCTGTTTACGGATTGAGAAAGATAGAGTTTACATTAAAGTAATCTAAAACTTTTTCAGGCATGGCATCATATTTTCTAATAAAATTACCTTTCTAATAAAATATCTTCATTTTTGACCGGGGTTTTATTAAGCTTTTTGTGATATGAACTTCTAAAGTTTTATTAATATTATCATCAGCCAATGGAGATCCATCTTAATGGCTTGATTAGTATGAGGCTTTCTATAAGAATCGCTTTTGAGATCGTTGTTTAACCGCCCTTATTTAGTGGAGTCTCGCAACTTTAACCTCATAGTGTCTATGTTGTTGAGGCCTACCTCGCTGCGTCGTCCTATGCGTAGCTTCCATTTTTAAACTTTTTGGCCCCCCATCAACATTACCATAAGTTATTTTAAAGGATAATTTGCTGTTTTCGTCCAATCGTTTAGTGATTTATAAAAGTACAATTAATAAATATCAAGCGTGCATACTGTAGGCTAAAGTTCGATTTACTAGCCATCAGTAATCAGCCGTCATCTACGTTGAGATTTTTTTTTATAGCCCGGGTCAGAATGCCCCTGTCATTCATTGAATTAAGATTGAGCATTTTATGAAGTAATATTATCTGTGAAACTTTTAATAGTTTTAATTAGATATGTTGCATTCGAAATCAATTTGAATAAGTCTTTTCGTTCCATCACGTTGCGCAATGAAGTGGTTGGTATAAGCAGATGATCGTGAATTCGATTCCGGTACAATTCCACAACAAACGAACCGTAATATAACAGAAGAAAATTGTTAGAAATTTCTATGCCTAATCAAATTTTAGACATGCCAATGCAAAATTTTTAACGACAGTAGGGCTGTGCCATGATAGGATTTCGTACAGTAACATATCGACGATGAAAATAGATTTGATAAAAAAAGTTTAATAAGTTACAGGCATTCATATTGCTGCATAGAAGACATTGGAAATAATTTGCTTTAATCATGCAATGTAATTTCGCCGATATAGGTACATTTGACAACTTTGCCCTGAATTATAGCTATAAAACCTGTTGTTTCCAACTACAAAAAAAGGAGGAGGTTCTCAATCCGGTTGTATTTATTACATTTGTTATATGTGTTGTTGTAGAACTTCGTCATTTAAAAGACGATTTCGGAAATTTTCTTTTGCAGGAAAGGGAGAATTTCATGTGGGTCTTATTTAATTTTAAATATTAATGGATCATGTTCCGGAGATATACCGAAAATTGACATATTGGTAGCCTTAAGACAAGCCGTATTTTTATCGATTTGTAGCTTGTCTATCTTTGCACAAGTTCATTTCTCATTTTTCTACCTGTTTTTTTTTATTTAATTCCATGTATATTAATTTCGATAATAGATAACATTTGTCAAAAAGTTGTTAATGTCAAAATTGCCAGGGCAACCGATAACGAAGCTTTTTTCTATTTCTTATCCCTAAAAGGAGATATAGAAATTAAATTCGGTTTTGTTTTTGTTAAAAAAAAGCGTAAGTAAAGCATAGTGTTGTTTTTTTTTGAAAATTTTTCTTTGTACTTTTTTAATACAAAAAAGTAACTGTTACCAATAAGCGAAAAATTAAAGGATTTGTTTTTAACACCTTTTAAGGATTTGATTTTATGTATCGTGTGTATTAAATTTTATCGAATATTTTGGTTGAAATAATCGATAAATTTATGCGCATCGCCCTAGAAAATTTGTTACGGTTGAGATGTCCAGAGTGCGCGTGCGCAGAAATCGTTACGACCTGGCTACAGTCAGTCGAAACAACGGCGTGAACATATCACTGTCGCGTTTTAGTGCTCTTATTTATTACAACAAATTCGTTAAAACACCTCACCACAACCAAAATTTAGTGTAAATCAAGTGATGTTAGAGAAATTTCTAACGTAATAACTCACGTAAATGAATCTGGACATAAATGTATAAAATGTCTATAGTAAAGCCAACTAAATGTCATTTATAAAGCGACATGTTCGTGAACGGAATAATGAATTCGCAGGAGTTATTTCGTAGTCTTTGGGAATAACAATGCTGCGGGGAGTTCGATGGCCCTATGCGGTTACGTTTAGAAGCAAAGCTGCCTTGTTCGATGTTAAAACACCATTTGTCTTTTGTTCTTAAAATGAACATTGTCTAAACATTAAATGCAAACTACGAAGGAAACTATTATGCGGTGACAGTAAACAAATGCTTTGTTTTAAAAAGAAAATAGGAAGAAATCATGATGGTTGAAAGGAACGTGATGAAGTCGGAAGAAAGTGAAATAGATAGTTTGGACGTTTTTAGTTCGCAATACAACGAAGATATTTTTCCAGACAGTTTAGAACCAACGACGTTTAAGGAAAAAGTTGAAAATACGGTACGTATACAGTAGTGACAAAATTTGATTCAAAATTTGGTTCCTTTTTTTCCATACGGATATCATCTACTGTAGGTTTTGGTTAACCAATAAATGTTCAATTTCATAGGCTCTCCATAATCCTCTAAACGCTTAATCCTCTTCCATAATTTACATAATTATCAACAACGCGTTGTTCAACTCTTTTTTGTTACTAGCAATATAAACGTCCAAAGTCCATGGTAGTTTAGTGAACTTTGGAATTGTCGAATTTCAATTAAGCAGTTTTTCAAATCCAATTGAACATTTCCTTGCAAATGAAAAAGGGGACGCAAAACTAACAATTTGTTTTGTTTGCATTTTTAGGGCTAATTTTGGCAATAAAAAACTTAGATCTTCAATGGCACTTTTCTAATAAATTGTACCTAATTTATTATTATTATGTTATTTGGATAAATAGTCATAGCGAGGTTGTTTCGATATATATTATAAAAAGTACTATTATAAAAATATAATTTAACTTTTGATTTAGAGAATCAGAAGTTAGGCTATTCTTTCTCCCATAAAACTACAGAATTAAACTGGGATTAAGAATAATTTACGTAATTGAGTCCTCCATTACCTTCATTACCAACCAATCGTGTTTTATATGTTTCATCGATTATAATGTACCGATGTTTTTCTCTTTTCTTTTCCTTTTCGTTTAGGTACGTGAACTTACGAAGCTTTCACCGCTTTTCGACTTTTTTTTGCTAAGATTATTTCGTGAATAAATTTAATCTTAACTGTACTTAACCGGATTAAAGGGCGTTTGTTACTGTATGCGTGTAGAAAATATCGTAAAAGTTCTGGTTTCTTAAAAACAAATAGCAAGAAAGTTTCTCATAGTCATACTAGGTTTAGAGTAACCATAGGTGTATTGTAACCTGTATACTGTAACTGTAACCATATTATTTAAAATCTTTTTCTAAAATGAAAAGCTTAGAAAATGGTTTGGAATTTCTTTTATTCTTTTTCCTGATTAAGGGACACGGGAAGAGTTAATTTAGTTGACTTAGATAATCTTATAGACTCGTTAACTCGACCGTCGCGTCGATATTCCACAAAATGTAGGAACGACCTGGGAAGGTTGCGGGACTTCATTGAATGAATGTGGTAAAAGACTTATCTTTTTGGGGGTTTATAAGGGAGACCTACGCTTAAGAGTCAACGCGAACGTCTGTAGTCTCATGATGACAATGATGACAAAAAGAAAAGACAAAAAAGACTTATTTAATTTTAATTTTAAGCTAAGTGAAATGATTGTTACCTAATGTTACGTTGCATTGAAATGGTAGAACGTACATTTTAATGTACAAACTAATGTTTTATCGCAAATACGTCCAATATTGAGTGGTAATGCGTTCGAAGGATAGCACGCACTAATTAATTATTAACTTATTCATCGAAATTTTTATCCAATTTGTTACAGATCTTACTATATCAGACCGATGTCATTTATCGCGCTTAAATTGCATTACTAATGTTGCTATTCCTTTCTAGGGCACTCAAAGCACCCAACCACCGAGCATTCTAGATCTGAGCGGCGGAGGTCGCACGTCACTAGAGGCTGCACTAACGCGGCATGCAGGCAGCGAGTTTGCGGTGCGCGTGCTGCAGATGCGCGGCAGTGCTCTTTGTCTGTTGCCGCAACCGACCTGCAGACTCACCGCCCTCACCCACCTCGATATCAGTGACAATAGGATCTCTGACCTACCACCTGAGATATGTCACCTCACACAGTAGGTACTTTTGAGTCTTCCTACAATAGCAAAAGTAGCACGAGGAGAACACATTTCATCATCACACACCACATCACCTCAGCCTATGATCGTCCACTGCTGGACATAGGCCTCCACGTCCAGACTCAAGACAGACATGTTCATGCACACAAATGTTTGTCTTGTGTGGGAATCGAACCCACGTGCAGCGTGAAAGGCAAGTGTCTTGCCACTGTGCCAACCGGTCAGTCCGAACACATTTACAGCTAATTATTGTGGTATGTACTATGAGTTCTGTAACCTAACTGATGAATTTGAATTCATGAGGAAATATGGTACGAATAACTTGTTATTCGTGTGGCTATTTGAACGGAATAAAGTGGAACAGTGATTCACGAGGATCTTTGGCTATATGTATACATTAAAGTTTTGTGTAAAGTGGATGACAAATGACAATATTCTAGAAGACTTATGGTGCGACATCGCAAAAAGAAAAATGTTGGCATGTAGGTAATATGCTCACTTAACCGCGTGAAGCTGGGACGGGTCGCCAGTTTCTTGTAATACTAATCGACAATCGTACGTGTGTATCTTTGGTCTATACAAATTGAGAAATAATTTCAACGAAATTTTAAAGCCCTAGCAGCACAGTAATTTTTCTTCTTCTCACGACCTAATCGATATTTTTATACTCGAATGTTTGAAAAAGCATTGGTCCCTTTATCGCATCTGTAAATATTAATCAGAAAAATATTGAATCCAGCAATTACCACCCAATCCAGCAATTGGTCAGGCGAGTTACTTGCCCCTTTGCCCTTTTACCGTAAGAGATACTACCAAAAAAGTACTGAGATCGGCTAGTCAGCACTTGCTAGTTACAACGTCTTCGCGATCGGCTAGATACAATGGCTGCTTTAAATTTAATGCTGTAAAGATTTGGAATGATTTACCTCCCCCTATGCGAAATTAAATGAGTATTCAATCTTTTAAATATAAGTACATATCTGCTCTCCTAAGCAGACAATGTTTAAGTGCAAACCTGCATTACACGTATATGAAGAAGTTAAATTGTTATTTTTTAAATAACATTAAATACATGCCAACCTAAACCATTATTTATTATTAAAATTCATAGTCCTAAATGAAGGTTTAGAGTTTTCTTTCTCTCTCTCTCTCTCTCACACACACACACACGCGTATATGTATACGCACACATATAGTGTTGATAACTACAACTACAGTTGTTACACATGTGCCACAGCGAGCATGGGGAGGCTGAAAATCAGCGCAGCTCCCAGTGAACAGGCTCTTTCTTGTCCTTTTGTCTCATTATTGATTTTTTTTTTTCGGTTTTTGTAATTTTTCTTTTTTTGGTTAATAAATGTTATTTTACTTTTACTTTACTTTACTCAGTAGAAGTAATTTAATATTGTCTTATTAACTCATCTTGTAAATACAATATAAACTTATTGCACGGAAACACTTAACATGTTGTTTGAGCGCATCTGCATCACGTCCTAGTACGTAGCCATTATGGATTCCATTTGTTAACGCTCGGCTGGCGAAGCGAAGCGCTCCGTACCTCTGTGAAGCGTCAGACTTTGTTGCTTTTATATTAAGACCTATTTTTTTACATCTTAGGTTCAATTAGAAGCAAAAAAGTTTTTTTTTTACTATAAATATGTAATTATTAGTCGGGATAGGTTTTAATATGATGAAATTTATCTTTTAATTAGATTATTTTTATTTCGGAAGTTTCCATAAATTTTTAACTTATCCAAATCCCGGTAAGCAGCACTCGTTTAGAATATTGTCATTTTTTATATATATAATATAATAAAAAATTTCCCTGTGAAAGATTAACAGCGCTGTTTGTTATATACTAGACCTCTTGGTTTTTGCTAATCACTGTCCGCTTTTCACACACATCACTCGAAACTATGGAAAAAACTGTAAAGAAGTAAACGACTTTAGAACCCGACTCAAATTGACATCTAAATATAATAACCCCTACGCATTAAGAGTAGGGTTAACGGTCCGCGATCGTATCCACTGCGCAACCACTCAGTTCAAAGGGGCCGTAAATTGAAATCAGTCTGAAATGCCAGACTGTCATCTCACATCAAACTTAACCTACAAACGCGAGCGTCACAGTAAATTGATAAGCGGTGCTAAGTTTCCGTTGTGTGCTAATTTTTTTTAACCTAGTGCAGGCGTACGTGTTACAAGTACCGCGCTATCTCCATCTGTGCGCCGAAGCGTGAAAAGTTACGTTCACTTTGCAGTACCATTCGCGCAACCCCTGTTGAGTAACATACATTATACTCTAGAAATGTAGTGTCTTTTATCCTCTTTCAGCTACTTGTTTTGTTACAAAAATAAATAAAGGAAACAAGCAAAGCATTGACTGGTACTTGAAGAAGGGGATTTTTTTTTGATAACTGGCAGCGATGACCACACGGCAGGCGGCAAAGGGGCAAACGACTCATTGCTCCTTTGCCGGCTTCTACTATAAAAAAAGATAACTTAACTTAATTGAAAAATAATAGACTTGAATAGCTGCATGATTATATCACGCCAATGCATTGTCCATGACTTGTGAACGGTGCTTAAAACCCATTATTGCTAAGAATCCGCAGTTTCCGTTTGTTCATTCTGTGAATAATGATAAATGACTAATTAGCTATCAAATATCCTTACTTGAAATCTTTAACATTTTTTACTTTATATTCATTACTTGCTTTATGTTGGTTTTAAAAGAATATTTTATTTAAACTCGAGTGTTATTTTATTATTGTATATAGCTTTGTTTTTATCATTACATGAAAGAAAACATTCCGGAGAGGTTACTTTCATTTCTTATTGGACATCTATATTTTCATGCATATAGAGATGTCTGTAGATGTTTGAAATTATATAATTATGCTGGAACCGTGTCTAGACATACTTTATCTCTGCCTATGTGTGTAGAATAAATATATAGGGGCAGAGTGAAAAAAGAACCTATACCATGCATATGTACAAACGTATTATCGCCTAAATATTTCTTAGATAAAATGCACGCAAAGTAATATGTATGCGATAGTAGATTCGATTGTTATGGCATTGCGCCTCGTTGCCAAAGACGTGTGGGCAGTGGTGCGACGCGGACGCTCGCCCGCGGTCAGTCTCGCAACGATCCCGTACAGTGTTGCCAACGTATAATATGTTCCAATATATTGGTAATTAGTGATGTTAATAATGTCTGGTTCTTGATAAATAATGACCTTTATCCATACAGTGAGTTGTTGTTTGTTTGCGTATTTATAAATAAAACTTTCCTTTTGCTTATATTAAAATTTTTAAATTGTTTAATGTAATTATTTTGTATCTATCCTACAAAAGTGTCGTTAAAGATCAGCGAGTGATTTGAAATAAGTTACGGTGAAATATGGATTCATATCTCTAATTCGGTTTCGAAACACTTTTCTTTTTAAGAGGATTTGACGGGGAAGGGGATGGATAGGAGAAAGAATTGCCTATTTTTCTGTCTAGTATGGGTAGCAGTTACTTGGGTGACCACTAAAAACGTAGCTTTTTTGATTTTGTTTTGATCATATTTATTTATACGAATATTCGCTTAAAAAAACTTTGTGTTGATTTATTCTTCATATAAACGTAATTTTCCTGATAGAATACATAGAATGTAAAACTTGTGCTCTTTTTGTTTAATTAAATCTCTTTAATAACTTTTCACGGTACGTAACTTTGGAGGGCAAATATTAACATTTGCCATTCTCCGCGCCAAAACGTACAAATAACGAAACTGTACTCTGCTTTTAAACTTATGCAATATCGATAGATCTTGTTTGTTCTAGAACATCACTAAATACTCATATTTCAATTAATCGTTTTATCAATGAAATAAGTTGAAGAAATCCTTACTTGTGAGGGTTATTTTTATTGTTGTTATTGTTGTTATTGAAAATTATTAGTGGACTATAATTATAAGCTTATAAGTACAGGTGGTACCAATTGCATAGAATTAAAATTCAATCGTTTGTATCTACGAGTCAAGGTTTGACCCATACGTAAAACGTTGCGAGTTAAATAAAGTATTTTAAAAAGAAGTGAATTAAGTAATTACCAAACAGATATTGAAAAAGAATTGATGAAATATGCAGCAAATTTTATAGTAACATATTTCTTTAGAGACAGATCCTCTTCTTCACTAAGAGCAAACCTTTATATTTCTCTATTTTTATTTCCAATACATGTGCTCACGATTTATGAATGTTATATAAGCAGGCAAATGATATCATATATTTTGTTTATTTCTAGACTAGAGGAGTTACAAGTGAGCGACAACGAGCTAAAGTCGCTGGATAGCGTGCTGCGACTGCCGCGGCTACGTACCTTGGTCGCCGTCCGTAACATGATCACGAACTTTGAGGTGACTCACATCAATCACTGTACTATTTTTTAACATTTTTTATTTTTTTTTTAAATGTATTACGATCGTACATAATGTCATGTCTAAACATTAATCTTGGAAGCAATTTAAACTAAAAATTGGTAGTAGATTCTTATTCTTCTAGGCTTCGTGATCTAGGAATTCTTTTTAGATTCTTTACAAAAATATTACTGTTAAAAATATTACCTTAGAAACATATAGTTAACTCTTAATGAGTATTGTGTATTTCTCATATAATATTATCATGGTGTTACTAAAATCTATGCTGCTCAATTAGTATAAAAGGTATAAATGTAGGAATATAAACAGCACTTTTCTAATTAGTTTAATGACGGAACAGATATTAAAATTAGAACTTTATCGGGTTATGCAACAAGAAGCGTCTGAGTATTATTATACAGTTGTTTATTATTAACTAGAAAATGTATCATTCATTTTCTTATGTATGTTTTTTTACAATAACCAAAGTATACGTACGTTGTATATAGGTTAATTAGAATGTTAATTCGATTAATACTAGTTACAAATTAAATATTTTTATACTTTTGAAACATTTCAGAACAATAATTCGAGGCAAATGGGCACCGATGACGAAAATAAGTCCCAGCATCGCGCTCCGCTAACCAGCGTCGATCTCAGGCACAACCGATTGAAGGGAAGCATCGTGCTCGGTAATTATGAAGTAAGTTTGCCTTATTTTAATTTGAGAATTAAATAAGCTTATAAGTCTTTTAACTTTTAGAACTAGACAGAGATTTAAATAACCTTGTAATATCCTGTATTTATTATAGCGTTACGCACAAATACCGCAGCGTTAACTTCAGTTGAAGTACTGATATATTTATACCACATGTCAAAGTACATCACATATACACATTATTTTCAGCATTTAGTGACATTAGACATATCGCACAACTCAGTTGAAGTGCTGGTGCTGTCGGCTCTGCGAGGGCTGAAGGAACTGCACGCGTCGCACAACGCCCTCCAGCATCTAGCGTTGCATGGCGGTGCGTTGAGAATATTACGAGCACCACATAACCGTAAGTTTTTTTCACTTCGAATTATTACTATAGGCTGCAGATGCTTGTATAATACTTACAATCTATTGAATTGGAACTAAACTTGTTTCTTTATTATAATTGCATTATAAAGAGCTTCGGCATTGTTTAAATTTTATCTTAAATCATTTTAATTTATTACAGAAATGGAGACTTTAACAACGAGTGTGCCGCCGATCAACTTAATAGAAATAAACGTGTCCCATAACCGATTGACTTCGTTGCCTCAGTGGCTCAGCGGGTGCTCAGACCTCACGACACTACATGCGAGCAATAACTACCTGACCTCACTGCCGGAACATTTGTTCTGCAGTGAACTCTCCAGCCTCAGTAATCTACACCTCGCACATAATAAGATATCTAATATACCCTCAATGCCGCGCTTAAGGTCACCCTTGAAAAAACTGTTGCTACACGACAACTGTATACAAACCTTGCCAGAGAATTTCTTTTCAGTATGTGATAGATTACATATTTTAAATTTATCCAATAATAGACTTAGTCGATTACCGCGGGCGAGAGGACCGACATCGCATTGCTTAGAGCGTCTTTATCTAACAGCAAATTGTTTAACAGATGATGTCGTAGACGTTATTATTGCATTTCGAAGACTAAAAATACTACATCTTGCGTACAACTGTTTAACTAGTTTACCTGACAACTCCTTCAACTTTTGGCTTGAAATCGAAGAACTCGTGGTATCAGGCAACTGTCTAACGAAACTTCCCGATAATTTGCCGCAGTTAAATAACATACGTGTAGTACGCGCTCACTCAAACAGATTACGATCAGTACCTATGTTCGCATGCAGTGCGTCCGTTAAGACATTAGATTTTGCTCATAATGAACTTGACAGTGTGGATCTAAGGTTATTGGCTCCGAAACAATTAAAATTCCTCGATATTTCTTGCAATAAAAAGTTGCAAGTTGATCCTTCTCAATTTACTTCGTACCGCTGTCAACGTCCTTTAAGCTTGGTTGATGTAACTGGTAGAAATTCGCTGCCATGGTCACAGAAAAGTGGATATCACGAAGAACTAAATGGACTTACACCATGGTCTACGGGATTTTCTGAATGTCCCAATAAATCTTTACAATTAACCTGTGCTCAAATTCGACTTCCTTCATTTTGCAATAAAGAAGGCCTCTTTGCGATAATCGATGGTGAAACTGACACTGAAGTTCCAAGAATTCTACAATCAAGTTTACCAGGATTACTACTAGAAGAAAAATCAATTAAAGAAACTGTTAATGAATATATGAAATATGTCGTCTTGTCAGCCCACAGAGAATTAAAAGAGAAGGGACAGAAAAAAGGAGCTTGCCTGATTATGTGTCATCTAACACCTATAACTCAACCTGAAAATGGATTTGGCAATATGTTAAAAAGATATAATATGAGACTCGCTAATGTTGGTGATACTCGTGCTGTTTTAAGCAGACGTAATGGCCCTTTAAGTTTGGGAATAGAAAATAACAAGCGTTTAGGTTACTCTTCTCGTTATCCAAATACAGTGCCTGATCCAGACGTCATCCAAACTATTATTAAAGAAGATGACGAATTTTTAATTTTAGGAAATGGAACATTTTGGAACGCTGTCAGTGTAGAGGCAGCAGTTTCAGAAGTGCGCGCTGAAAGGAATCCTGTTCTAGCAGCAAAGCGTTTACAAGACTTAGCACAAAGTTATGGAGTTGAAGACTGTATGTCAATTTTAATAGTACGTTTCGATACAAGCAATAGATCTGATGTTGATCTATTAATGAGAGAATTGAGGCAAACAATAACTAGTAATAAATCTGTCTGTAGACCTGACTGCTGTTGTTCTAGATTGGAGCCTTGTTGCCATTCTATTACTCCACCTAAAGCAAGTAGTGATCGGTCCTCACCAAGTGGTCAGAGCGATCTTCCGCCTATGGAAATTGTCAGCACTCAGCATTATGCAAGTGTACGATCACAGAATAGGGCTTCTGATCGAAAAAGTCGTGGTGGGGTCGCTCGAGCAATAAGAGTTCGAGTTGAAGAAGAGAAAGACGATGAACAAAGAAAAGAAGAAGTTCCTTCGTCTGAAGAAAATTTCAAGTGTTGGGAGTACATACTAGAACAAAATACGCAAATGTTGTTCGATAAGGAATTGGACAATTTATCTAAGGGAATAAAATCAAACGTAGGCAGTCTTAAAAATCTTAAAGTATTATCAGGTAGTAGTCCACAGTTACATCTCACTGGCAAACAGTCAAAGGGTGTTCCATTCCTCTCTAAACATTTTGGTAGTGCTCGATCATTTGGTGCGGCACTTAAACCAGAATTCCGATTCGGTTCAGGTAGAGTACCGAATGGCGGACCAAATGCCGCGTACTTTGGTTCGCTTCAAAGACTGATGCCTTACCATTTGGAATACGATTTTGCTGTGATACAAGAAAAAGGAACACAATCACAAGAATCCTTAGATCTAGAAGGACGTATGCAACAATACTGGGGTGTGGCAACTACGGAACTGTAAATAAAAATAAAAGTATAATATGGATTGTAAATAAAATTGTCATTAAATAGCATTGTAATATTTATGTACCATTTATATCTCGACTAGATTTTTTTGCACAAAGTATTATATTTTTGTGAACTTATGTGATAAGCTTAATGTCTATGTATAATAAATAATATAGGTTTTATTTACAACGTTGTGATAGTATCTTTATTAAATATTATCTCTTAATTAAACAATAATACAAATAAAATATTAATTTCAAGATGTCTTACTTATATATTTAACATCAAATAGTTTTAAGTACACATAATATATTACCAAAAAGACCTCTAAATACTAGCGTTGTTATTATAATCTTTTAACGTTTTTTTTTAAAACAAAAACATAACCAACTTCAAATTCGTATACCTAATTCTTCCAGGCATAAGAAACGAAAAAAGCGTAACTGTCGGTAGCTTCAATTTCGATTGTCATGTTCACAAATAACAACTTTTTAATTCATGTTATCCATTATCAAAACTATTAAACGCGGAATCAAATTACAAAAAAAATCGCCTAGGAAAATAGGAAACGAACACGTGTGAAGCCTTAAGTCTGCCAACATTGAAATCGGTTCGTAAATGACGATGTTCTTAGGTAACAAATGTAAAAAATCCAACCGAATTGAGAACCTCCTCCTTTTTTAAGTTGGTTAAAATATTATACATCTGCATAACGAGATCTTCTGAATAAGTCTGATTGCAACAAACAAATAGGGCTACATAACACATCATACATATTTCTTATGCACAGTCACTTATTTTCAAATTATTTACACCAAGTTACTTTAGGTACTTACATTATTTTAGTGCTTAATCTTTTTTACATTGTCCTATTTACATATAACCTTAATGGTACTTATAATTCTACTAAAATTGTGTTCTGTTCAAGGAAATCTTTATCTTTGCACTGTTTTTTAATTTTATAAATTCACCCATTGGATCTTGATATTTTAATCGGAATCATCTATTAGTACAGACGAAGTGTTGATGTTCTTTAGAGAAGAATAACTTAAGAAAAACATCTAAACGAACTTCAAGTAATTCAAAATAAATCAGTGAAATTTTCCTCAAAACATTACCACCAGTTGAAAATACTTCTTCAAGTGACACTTTTAGAAAGAGATTCTGATAAGTCTGTAAATTACTCTAACTTGCTATTTATACTACTTATAATTCGATAAAATTGACAATTTAGCAAATATCCTAAGTCATGTCATGTTGTTATGATAACATTTAATACAATTGATTGTCATTTTGGAAACATGCTTTTATTATTACTATTTCGTTAAATTGCCATTGAGGCATTTGGATCTGTTTTTATATAGAATAAGGGGGCAAACGAGCAGCGGGTCGCTTAACATTAAGTGAACTGACGCCCATGGACATCCTCAACACCAGAGGAACTGCAGATGCGATGCCAGTCTTAAGGAAAAAGTACACTGTCTTCTTAAAGACCCCTAAGTCCTATTGGTTTGGAAATACCGCTGGGGACAGATCATTCCACACCGCGGCTGGCTATGGATCTACTGAGTTCATTCTTTTATTTTAGTGGACTCGCAAAATGATTCTATTAATTTAAAATAGCTTCCTTTGTTTTGGGATCTTAATTTTGATGATTTCATAGTTTCATTACTTATATTTTTATAGATCTTTAAATGTAGAAGAAAATCCGAAGAAGTAATTGAGAGATTTTAGGTTTCATATCAGCAGGGGTTTTCTTATTTTTTCAGACATAGCTTCATTCACTATCCGAGTGTAATTTCGGTCCTTTGAGTTCTCAAAACTTGATTTTATGATATTTTCTCACCGTATCACTATTGTACTGGATCATTAGAGTTCACGTTTGACCACCAGCTCAAGGGGCTGTGTGGGGAGAGTAGGGGGCGGCGGGTGCGCAGGAAGCGCGTGCGCCGGCGGCGGCCGCCGCTAGGGGAAGCCCCGCGGCGAGTAGTGGTGAGGTTCTCCTAACCACGAGTCTGGAGACGGGGGGAAGTCCGGGTACCCGCCGGCCGCCGGAGATGACGAGCTGCTCATGTCCGATGCCCCCCCCGTGCCCCCGATGCCAGCACCGCTCATTGCTTGACCTGAAATGTAAATTTATATGAACAATATCTTTAAAAAAATTAAACTACTCAATTTTACTGTATAGGGACATAATATTTCCACATTGGCTTTTTTCACGAAGAAGCGTTTAATATTGCAAATATGACCGGGGTGATACAATACATTACACTCAAAATATGGGAATGGACAAATGCGATATGGGAAGCAACAATAGTCGAATGGCAGGATTCAAATCTACGGCCTCATTTGCTATTGCATAGGCTATTGGCCCTTCATTGGTAAAGCTAATACTCGTTACTAATACTCGAAATTCTTTTTTTCTATATTACTAGAGTGAATTTCACAAAACATCAGAAAATTTAGAAAAGATAGTAAACTGTGTCCTGTCTTGATGTTTTATTCGCTCGCGATACGCATTGCTCGCTCGCGTTATTTTATCCTTCTCGCTTAGCGTTATTTTTCTTTCTGCTTGAGTACTTAAGGTCGTAGCGACACGTTCGTATCTTTTGCAATGATTGAATATTTCGATATTCCAAATCCGATTGATATTTTCTCAGATCAGAACGTTCAAACACTCTTCAGATTTATTTTGTTAGTAGAAATAGTTAATGACGCTACCTATATTGGTATAGACGAGATGGTCGGGTGGGTAGTGGTAATGCGCGTGCGGTGGCGAGTGAGCGCGCAGGTAGGGCGGCGTGGCGCCGAAGCGCGCAGCCACAGCCGCCGCGCCGCCTCCCGCCGGCGAGCCCTCCTCGCCACCCAGCGCGACCGTGCTGTAGCTGTCGTTGCTTAGGTCTGCAATAATATTGAACAAAATTAGGGTAATAATCTATAATATGAAATGTCCTGTAACTAGTCCCAGTTCTATAGTTATATGTTTGTAAACACGTTGGTGCTAGAGAGCAGCTTTATCTAAGATCACTTACGAAAAAATTGATAAATCATAATTTCTCAATTTTGTTTTAAATTCTAATATCATTTGCACAAAAATTTGGGCAAGGCTCTTAGGTTTAGATATATAGTAGGCATTCACTCTTTCTGACACAAAATTCAAAAATAAACATGACATATTTTTTTACATTAATATCTAGGCGTATGTAGAATTGCTTAGAGCGATGTTGTACATTTATAGAGTACAAATTTGATGTATCGCCAATTAAGGCCTCCTTCAACATAAACAATTATTTATAGTTTTCTTTATTTCTTTCTATATTCAAAACTGTAGACAAATATGTTTAGTACAACTTAAGTGAAAGGGGATTAAAGATGTTGTGGTGGTGTCAAATGAACTTGTTATAAGCGGATTACCGTACGCTGCAATATTGCAAGTAATAACGTATTTTTCTCTGCTAAATGTTATGAACCACATTTTAGACAAAATGTATTACGTATCTACAACACAAATACAACATTGCAACACTTAGGCCAATATATCTTTTGACCTTTGAAAATGATATTTTTTGCTAAAATGTTTTCACAGGAGTATTTATTATCAACATAAACAGGTTTGGTTGAAAATTGAACATAGAATTCAAAATTAAGTAACCTAACTGAAATGCTTAGGCTCATTGCAAAATTATTAAAATATATACCGTGATGGCTGAAAGAATCCAGGTCAATCTTGAGCTCGTCTTTATCGAGCAGTCGGTCGTGTCGTGGCGAGCCGCCGCCCGAACCCTTCATGGAGCGGAAGTACTGCGACCACCGGGTCCTGCCCGCATCCTTCTTCAAACGCTTTTCTTTCGCTCGTCTGAGTATCGTGAAATCGTATTAGAATGATACAATGCATCTTTAAATGGTAAATTAACATGGAAAATAAATGAAAATTTAAATCGATATCGATTGAGTCAGGGAGAAGTTGCATATACATAACTGATGTCAACTATAACAAAGGTAAATCAATAAAATATTTTATAAATACAATTTTATCTAATTAAGTATTTGCACCACTAAAGTAACACTGCTTTTTTATTTGACAATCAATAAAATATATTTAAAAATGTTATGTTAGTTTGTGTAAAAACTTTAAAAATTCTGGATAATTGAGCTCAAATTTTGATATACAATTATTTTTATCTATATTTAACCCCCGGTGGAAGTGGGGATGAACAGTCGAATATTTTCAAATATACCCAAGTTGGGACGTACATTATTAACGTGTACATTAGAAATTTGTTAGTAATAAGAAAATCAGTTAAGCCGTTTTGAACTCTTTAATCATCTTTCGGCCTCACATGGAATACTGCTCGCATCTCTGGGCTGGAGCCCTCCAATACCAGCTGCATCCATTTGATTGCATACAACAGAAAGCGACTCGAATCGTCAACTACCGAGCTCTTACTGGTCGGCTTGATCCTCTGGCATTGCGCAGAGATGTCGCGTCTCTGCGTTTTCTACCGGCTATAGGTACTAGAAGGGTGTTGCGCCCTCCTTCCAGATGGATCGATGACATCGTGTGGACGGAGGAAGTCGCTGGATGCGGAAAGTGAAGGACCGCATATTGTTGGAGAAGGCCAATATCCACCAGTGGACAGATATATTCTGATGGCGATCATGATGGTGATACTATGGGGAGTGTTCCGAAGAATTGTTTGGAATAATTCCTGCCGCAGGGTTTCGTTATCGGACAACACGACAGAGCTCCAGATATCATTCCCACCACCTTGATAGTTGATATTCCACATGCGTGCGATTTTCGTGGAACTTCCTGCCTCGCACTACCGCGTTGTGGAAAGATCTGACCCCGGCGGTATTTCTAAACCGATACGATTTAGAGACCATCGAAAAATAAGAGCGTACTCCTTCCTTAACCATTTGAGTCCCAAGCAGCGCGATCGCGCTGTTCAGATTTTATGTCGAGAAAACCCAGCACATTTCGAGCATCGTGGACAACTGA